>VZTF01006659.1:714758-816024 GCA_013397755.1 Cnemophilus loriae
TAGTATTGGCTTGCATTTTTAGGGGATTTTCTCATCAATAGTGAAATACTTCACCTATCTTTAGCTCTCTGAATTTCATATATGTGTATTCTAAGAGGAGCAGCTATCTGTCATCCAAATAAAATTTTAAGGTGCTTGTGAATTTTTAAACTCTTTATCTTAAAATTGTCCTGGGCTCAAATGCATTAGTTCTGTACTTGCTTAGAAGCCTTATCTGCCAATTTTCCAGCAACTAAATGACCATTCATTATGTTTTATTCTTTTTCGGTATTTAACTAGTGTTAGAATTTATGTCACACAAAAATAAACTAACCTGAGAAGTTATGTATTTCTGTTAGGACACCTGAAGTTCTTAATTCACTCGGATTAAGTCTTTTGCTAATTTATGTAATACAGGGCCATTATAGGTAGCAAATATCTCTTAGATGGCATACTTGGTTCAGTCTTGGAGTAGTTCTTAAATCTATCCCAAATTTAATGGTATGCACAAAAGATTTTTTTTTTTTTTTATATTAAGAAAATGGAGATACTCTGTGGCTTAAATATTTGGTGAGAAAATACTTTTAATTTTGGCAAGTTAAGGTCTAGTCTCAGTTTAGCTTCTAATATCTAAAATGGATAGCTGACATGACTCAAAGTATGTGAAGTGAAACTCAAGGTACAGGGTCCTAGCCTTAAAATATTTTAAAAATTGATTAATGTTGTGAGTTTAAGAGTTTTGTAATTATACTTCGAAGCTTATAATTGAACCTTTACCTAGATAAAACCTGAGAGGAGGATAAATGCTGTTCCAATTCCATTTAAGTGACAGGGAAGAGAGGATCAGAAAAGAAGTCAGTTGAAAAAGTTCATATTAGAAATTTCTCAGAAATAACGGGATGAGTATAAGTCTGCTCATTTTTACTCTTGCTCTCTGGACAATGGATGTCATGCCCTGGACCTCTTACAATTTTTTAACTTTAAATTACGTTCAAAGGATAGCTCATGTCACAGGCGAGCTCAGGAGGTCTCCAGTCCAATCTCCTGCCCACAGCAGGGTCACTTCTGAGGTCAGACCTCCAGTTGCTGAGGACTTTGTCCATCTGGGTCTTGAAAACCTTCATGGATAGATACTGCGCAGCATCTCTGGGCAGACTGCTAAGTTACTCTCAGAGATATACTTTTCCTTAGATCCAACCCGAACACCTTTTTTCTCAATCTATGCTCATTGTCTCTTCAGCTTACATAGATCCCTCTGAATAGCAGCCGTGCCTTTAACTGTATTGACATACCCTCTGAGCTCCTCAATAATTATCTGTATTATAGGTATGCATCATCTCAGGCAGAAGTTGTATTTAGGTTTTCTACATGCATATATTTCAGATGTTTCACACAATATGAGTAAAAATCTTTCTCTAGTCTGTAAAATATTCAAACCTCTATTAGTATCATCACCACCCTTCCCCTGAGTGACATTTCTCTTCCAAATGTCTTACAATTTAATTCATTTTTTCTTCATCTTCAGATTACTTCAACAGGCTGAAAATCAGGAATTTGAAAGACTTACGTAGGAGCCCAGTATTAAAAGAACTTTTTGCCTGTCTGAAGTAATCAACTCTCCTCCAGATCTTTTGGGCCAATTTTTACAGTTTACAAAGCTCTAATTAGGACACGACTTCAAATTTCACCTCAATTATTGTTTGCCAATGTTTCTTTCTCTCTGGTATATTTGCACAAATTATAAAGCCTTATTTCAACAAAAATCTTTTGTTCCCCCCCAAATAAGGAAGGGTCATGGTTGCAATTTTTCATCCATGCTTTAAACTCAAAGGTTAAAATACAATGTTTAAATGGTGACAGAAAAGTCTCAATGAAGAAATTGGGGTCTTTGACCTCAATCTCTGGTGCTTGGAGTGGGAGGTGGAAGAATCATTCTGTGTTTGCTAGCTGAACTACAGTAACCTGCACTTGACAATTTAACCTATTTTGAGCATTTTTCAGATCAGATCAAAAGCATCAAAGTCTGTAAATAACACATTGAAGAATTTTTTCTCTCACTTAAAACTAAAACCAGAAAACTCCCAACTATTTAATTACAAAATGAAGTACATAGACTATGCAAAATCACACATTATGTACATTTTTAATAATTTATTCTCCTATCTCCTATATGAGTCTCACTGTATTTCCATCTTAGATTTGCATTCAACTTGCATGTCTTGGGAGATCAGGCAGGGTAGGTTTTGTTATCAGAGGAGCAGACAAGTTTAGGACAAGATGAGAGGGATAAGTGATCACAAGAGTGAAGCAAAACTCATTGACTTGAGAACCACTTAAAATCCTATTAAAACTGTGGAAAGGGTTTGGCTTTTTCAATGCTATTGTTCAGTGTTTGTAGTCTGAAATGTAGATGGATAATACACTGAAGCAAATAGATAACCTTATGACAGGTTCTCTTTACTAATACTAAATTACTATGCCTGGTTTTGCAGCCCAATTTGATAAATTATGAATCAGAAAAAGAGGGGGAAGAGCAGGTATTTACTGACAGCTAGCTTTTCTTCCAGATATACTGAAATACATTGAAGTAAATACTCAGGTGCTAGTGATGTAATTTTTTTTCAGAAAAAAATGTTAACTTAAAGAAGATAATTTCAGCAAACAGCTTAAAAGTTTTCTGAATTCTAAGTATAGTTATATTTCCTTAACAAACCTTCATGGAAACTCTAAGTTCAAATTTGTCTGTTGAATTAGACCAATAGTAGTTCCCATAGCAAATTAATAACTTGTTGAAATTCTGCTGTGCCTCAATGAGAATTAAAGGCAAATCTGTAGAAAAGACATTTACCTAATTTACTGTTTTCTTCAGCTTTTCTGGGTAAGGTGAAAATTAAACACGTATTGTGATACAATAAGAAGCCATATTTTATCACGACTAAGTCTTGCTTCAAGGCTTTCTACAGCTCCAGGTAAGAGTTTGTACATTTAAGGAAGAGATGTCTTTTTTCATTCTAGCATATCTTCAAAACTATAACTGAAGTGTTCTGTCACAAGTCTCTTTGTGGAGAATTCACGCTGCTCCATTTTTGTTTCCAGCAGTTCATTTGTGCTTCCTGCACAGCCCAGAGGTCAGTAAGTGGGGACACAATAGATTATGAGAGAAGAAAGAACAGTTGGAACTTGCAGGAGGAGAGCACCTCAAGAAAATTCTGTCACTGAAGTAACCGGAAAATCAATACCACAAATGAAAAGTTGTTTGGTTTTTTTCTGTTGTACCTATTGGTTGTATAGGTTATTTTCTTCCTTATGTTTTCAAATTAAAACTTGTTTGAATTATCAATACAATAGGAATAATATTCTAAGTCTTTGGCCTTAAAGAATGCTCTCATTGTTCTGCTTATCTCCTTTGCTTGTATAAAAGAGTTATTTTGCACATTCAATGTCTTTCTGCTGTCCTGCAAATAGATCTCTTGGAGCCATCATCTTAAAACAATTATATAACCAACACATGACATTTTAAAAATAATTTTCTAGCTTCAAGTATAATTAGGAAGTAATGCATGAACACCTACTTCCTTTGCTCTAAAATTCTTTGATAATGCAATCACATATTCATCAAGGTTACACATGGGACTTTCAAAATGTGTATCATGGGTTTTATTTAACAAATGAAAACAGAGAGGGTTCACGGTTCAAACAAAGTTAGACAAATATTAATATGATCAGCATTTTTTGCAATGCACTCTTTTTCCAGGAAGGGAGAAGTAGAAAGGGCAGCTAAAGAGGAGTAGAATGGAGTTGAAGAAGACCAAAACAGGCAAAGTAGGCAACTTTTTTACATAATGTACAGGTTTTGAGAGAGAAGGGAAATAGAGAAAATTAACTGGAAGAACATGAAAGCAGGAGTTATTCAACATACGGAAAAACATGAGAAGGAGAAGAAAATGGGAAAGGCAGAAAGAAACGGAAGAAAGGCGAAACTCTTTAAATTAAGTCTAGGATGGTGGAAGAGGTATGTAAAAGAACCAATTGAAAAACAGGTCCTTTACTTCTAAACTTTACACTATATGGGATTGCAACATTTTTTCAGTCAAAATTCCCTATAATTATAAAATTCCTGTGTTTTCTTCCAACTGGCTTCATTATTCCATCTCCCAGGAGTCACTTTTGAGCACTGATGTGGCTCGTCTAACTAATTATTTTAATCACTGAGGATAGTGAGATGTCTTACAGGTATGACAATATTCCTTTTCCTTGACTAAAAGGGAAAAAGAAAAAAATGTCTCTCCTGTATTACAGGCAACAACATTGTTCCACACAGAAGTCATTCAAGGTATGGAATTCAAATTCGTAAGTCCACATCCCAGGGTTTATCCATGGTGTGATTTTACTGTTCTATTAAAGAAGAGAAATAAGAGTACAATTTGAAGGTCAGCATCCTAGAACATTTAGGAGAGCAGTAGCTGTTTGAAGTATTTTTTAATGTTAGCCAAGTCTGTCTTTGAAGCGAAAGAATTTGTTCAAACTTCAAAATAAAAAGACATAAAAATTAAAATACAGAATTTGAATCCAAGGGCCAAATCTGAGATGTGAAGAATAGTACTGTACTATTGTACTAAGCAGTCTATAGCTCAATATCTCAGTTTTAAGTACTAAGAACTTTTGCTCATAACGAGTGGCCAATGATTTCTAATTAAAAAATGCCTATTTATATTTTAATGCCTTCTACTTGTCATGAATGTAGATTTTATTTCATGGCCTCTTTTCTTGTGCTTTTATGTGATAAATAATAATTTACATATATTGGTGAATGTAGGAGGAATAAAATAGCTAAACTAAAACACTGAGACTATGAATCACACATATTAACAAAAGAGTTGGTTAACCCAGTCAAGAGTTCTCTGTAGACATCTTTTATTTTATCAGGTGTAATACACTGTCTAAGGAAGTGGAGAAGACTGACAGCTCTATAGAGAGCAGCCAGGGCATTGCCTGTTTTGCATAGCAAATTCCCTCCAAGGTTGGCAGAGAGAATGATTTGATCCAGTTAGGTAAGTTCATCAGAATGCTTTGCATGCATTCCAGATGGCATAAACCATCACACTGATATGTAATTTGTTCTTCCCATGTTCCTCTTTGACAAAAGAAACTCAAAAAGAGAGTCATTTTTTTGGCACCACAAGATTTCCCCAGTGTGCAAGGATCTATGGATTGCATTCACGTACTAATTGAAGATGCTTGGTTAACAATGAGAATCTGGAAATAAGAAACAACTAAAGAAAACTTGAACAAATGACAGTGGGTTATTAAATAAATAGAAGTTTTTAAACTATGTGTGCAGGAAATGAAATTTGGGGATTAAAATAAAGATCTCACTGACTTGAAAGGAAGATTAATTCAGAGAGGGAAGAAATAGTGAAGTTGGCAGAACATTTTGAAGACCAGGCAATAAGCAAAAATTGACATTCTCAAGGACTTAGTGAACTACTACTAGATCGTGAAGAATTCAATTATAGAGGAGATTGAGAAATGCTGGGATTCAAAGTTTTATGTACCTCCACTTAAAAGAAGATAAAAATATTATATGAAAAGGCTTTGAATGAATAATTGTTCCAGAAAAGAGTGATTCAATCATTGTCAGAGAAAAACAAGCCTTAAAAAGATGCAGCAAAATAAGAAAAGCTGACTAGCAAAGCAGACATATTTAGAAGCCTCCTTCACCAATAAATGTAAGACTGAATGATCAAAAGCTATCAAAATAAGTAATAAGTGTTTGAGACACAAGTGTAAAAAATGAGAAAAGAACAAATATGACCACAATGAAAATATAGTAAAATAAAAGATTAAAAATATTTGAATTAGAGATAATTGGGTATAATTCTGAAGAATCAGAATCAAATAACAATTTATGTTCAGAATTCAGAAGGAACACATAAAAATATAAAACTTATTGTATTTTGCATAAATCTGCTTAACTGTGGCCAAGGGCTGTGAGAGGGAATTGTCCCAAATTTATAGTGTGAAAAGTAATACATGAAACTAAAGGCACATTAGTTGAGCATTAATCATATGCAAAGTTTTATAAAAAAATCAAAGAATAAAACAATTAAAAGCATAGGTGTAAATGGAATGTAGAATAAAATACAATATTGGTTTATCAAAGAACACTACCCCTAGATTAATTTAACAATTTTTCTTTCATGAGAAAATCATATTTTAAGCTAAGAGCTCCATTTACATGGAATTGAAGACTGTCATATTTGATTAGAAACATGTAAGTGATCTTGAGAACATAAAAAATCCATAAGATCAAGAGGTAACATTAGGCAGGAAAGTTACAGGTTGCTGAAAAATCCTTATGAATCTTTCTTTATTTTTTTTTTTTAATAACTATGAAACAAATAAGTAGAATAAGTAGATGAAATCTAGTCAGCAAATAACCACAAGAGGGATGTTTTTCCAATGCAACAAGAAGTCTGGGATATCACCTGGGAAGAGCAACATAAAAGAAAACCTTGAAATGCAATAGAATGAAGATTAATCTCAAGAGTACAAAGCAACCCTGAGCAATAAGTCAAGGCAGGGCAGCCCTGGTAGAACTCAAGGCTCACAATCCACAACACTGATTAAATTAATAATGTTGACAGTATCTGGATGCCATCATTACCAGACGCTAAGCCGACAGACAGCATTTTCTAGTTTTTCCAGAAAAACTTAATTGAGATTATGATTATTTTTTAGTTCTCATCTACAAGGATGAAAATCATAGTTTTTCATATGTATGACTGTTGATCATACATGGGACAGCTTGGGTGGCTTTGTTGCTATTTTTCTTGATAGATAAAACTCCAGTTGGGTTTGTGGCAGAAAACAGTCTCATAAAAAAGAGCTCTGTTATACTCTCCCAGTGGCTACTAATGTTGCAGTGATTTCTCATTAAATACCCCTCATTTAAAATCTTTTTTAAAAAAGTAAAATTACTACTTATGCTACCTATATTAAGAAACTAGAAATCTGTTTCTTTTTATGATTTAGGGGTCCTCAATCTAGAAGTCTTTATACTCCCTTGGAAAGGATAAAGCAAGCCAGTTGCATTGAGAAATTAATATTTCCCTTTCTTACTCAATAAATTTTGCTTAAACATCACCAAAAATAGTATTGTTTATTGTACAATTATTATTTGATAGGCAGTTCTACTTTTACTGAGCCTTAAGTGGAAATGAGCTAGTGAGAAAGAAAATGATCAGATTTTACGTATCTAAATTATATCATCAAAGTGCCCCTTTCTGCACAACCCAATTGATTCTAGGTTTGGGAAAAAAAAAAGAAAAATTAATCAGCTTGAGTGCTATTTCACACGTGTGAACATTATGGAAAATGTCTTAAATTTATATCCAGAACTTCACAGCCATTTGGTACTTTCTTTCCAAAACAATTATGTTGGCATTAAGAACTCTTTTTTTTTTTTTTATTTAATAGACTAAAATTTAATAATAAAAGTCCATTACCATGCAGAGGCTGCCATATTAAAATCTAATGCAGCATTAGGATTTCAGCAAGCCAATATACCTGCTACTGAATAGATGAAGAACAGGAAACTTTAATATATTCAAATGCCTCGTTACCTCTAAGTGCCATAAAGTACTTTATATGGGTTTTTTTTATAGAATTAAAACTCTTAGCTCTCTTAGCACAAATGTGTACTTTTTTTCTTTATTAAAATGACTTTCCAGAGTGACGAAGGTACTGTAATTTTTTTTATATCAACAAATTAGAACAAAATACATGCTATCATGTGAAAGCAAGTAAATAATCACCCAGAAACAGAAAAAACCTGAGGTGTTTTTTAATTACAGTGAGTGTATTTTTCCCCAACTTATTTTCGTATAATCTCGGAATGAATAAATACTTTCAAAATATAGTGCAACAATATATTTTTTTAATCGGAGAAAGGATTGTCATTCCCTCCCCAGTAGGTAATTTTATTTTTAAAAAATAACTCAATTATTTGTTTTTCTACCTTGAGTTAAATTGTATTTTGCAGTATACATTATTCCAGAATGAAAAACACTTCCAGTTACTGTGATTCATAGAAGCCCATTTCTACTCTGTTTTGAATGGATGATGGTGTGAAAACTTAAAAGATGTCTGAGAAATTAATTCGCTCTACTTTCAATATGTGTGAAATATCCAAGGTTATAGTTTTATTGTTAAAAGGAGACTTGCCCTCCTATGTTCAACGTCATGAGGCAAGAACCACTTCCACAAAATAACTAAATAATTCTCAAAATACATATGTGAATAAATCTCTGGATCATGACAGAGGAAGTAAAATATCATGGAGAGATCTTTGTGATATCAAAAGTAACATGTAGGAACAAACATTACGGTCCAGTTACCACAAATGATGGCTCGAGATAATATCACCATTCACACACAGGCTACCCCTGTTTAGCTAAAATGGGGTAATCAATAAAGGACATCTTTATTACAGAATAAGGCTTTCCTGATAACGTTTTCAAATATGTTTTGTATCTTAAAATTGCTATTACAGTTGAAGACTGTTCGAGAATTTTAGTGAGGATTTGCTATCCTATCAAACATTAATCCCATACTTGTTTAAGGAAAACATTTTTTTATGTAGCAATTTATAGAGCAATATATAGCAATTATATAATGATACAGTAAAAATATCTATACTACAAGTTGCAAGGTTTAGCACGAAACTTTGAAATGGAGAAAACTGTAGACTCCATCAAGAACTTCCTCAAAATTTTCTAACATATTGGAAAGAATATGTTTAATGTTTCATGGACCTTTTCTTCCCCAATTCTAAATGACTAGAAATAATAATAATGGAACTGGTTATAAGTTTTCAGCTTCACCATTTTTCTATTGGAATTAATCAGGTTGTAAAACCCTATGTTTTCCACTTGAAGTGGGCTTTAATAAGAGTATAAATTTCTATTTTTAAAAATAATACTTGATAATTTTATTTTTAGTTTCAAAAATTCAATTTCAAAGTTTATTGTAAATAAAATACAGTCATTAAATTGAAATAAAATTTAAAAACTGGCAATATTCTAACCACAAAAAAAAATTGAATTTAAATTTAAAGAATTTGAAGGTGAAGTATTATTATTAGTATTATTATTATCCCACACAGTCCATGCAAAATAATAAAAAATAATCACCAAAACATCAAACAAATTAACAGAGCAGGAAAAAGAAGCATACAAGAACAACTTTGTATACTCACAGAAATTTACCCTGCTACTCAAATTCTTCCTATACTGTCTTTCATTAAAAAATAGGCACATTTTTAGCTTATTTTGGTCAACAGCATATTTTGTCACGGAACTTATGACCAAAAGTGATGGGATCTCCATGGCCAAACATAACAATAAACACCTCTATAGGAGTCATTAATTTACATTTATCTATTAGAAAGAATATCCAACATCACAAGCCACAAATAATTTTTACACCTTGCTGAAGCCTCAAACATATTAATGTGGGAGACAGAACCAACAAAAACATGTGCCACGCTATATAAAACAAAAATTCGTCAAGAACACATTAAAGTCACTTTTCCCATGTGTTTGGAGTTATTACCTAAACCTATTTCAGCTGTTTTAGGAGGTAATCAATAATAAAGTTGGAGGAGAACATTTGCAACTTATTTATTCCATCCAGAAAGAATTCTTACTGTTCCCAAGGCAAGCTGGGTAAGCAAAACATAGAAATGAAAGGTTACAGATACGTTTTATGCAATGTAACTTGGATCCTTGATGTTCCATTTTAGCTATGAAGAAGCTGCCATGTTTCTGGATAAATGAAAGAAGTGGAGAGAAGGAATAACTTTGGGGGAGAGAGATTCTTAAGTGTTGTCTTCAACGCAAACAGTCGAAGCCCTGAAGCCATCTAAAGAAATTCAATGCATACTATGCGTTTTCCTGTTCTGTGAGTAACTATAAAAATGTATTAATTCTTAAAATGTGATATCGTAGTTTGTAGTTTTCCCCCTCACAGAACAAGTTTCATATTCGTCCTCAATGGTGTTTTATTTAACACTGCTTACATAGAAAATCGCTCTTATGAAATACATTTCTTATAGAAGACGAATGCTGGTTTTCTTTTAATATGTATACACCAGGTGTTGAAAACAATGGATGTGCAGTTCATAACACACGTAACACTCTTAAAGTAATCAAGTATATAAAATGGCTTTATACCAACTAGGTTCATATTCATGACTGGAGATGGCTTCATTACTTATGAATGCAGTAGGCATCAAATATCTGTTGGAGACGGCAATTTGTTTTAACATTTTTATATGCTTTTTAAATCTGAGCATTTTCATTATACCTTTTTTGTGGTGACGCATCTGAAGTCTTTTAGAATATATTGAAGAGGTTGGTGTGTCTGGGAAGAATTACTGAACTGGAGTAGACAGATTTAACCTGTCAGGGGAAGCAATGCCACAGCCACTCTCGCTTGCAGAGCCAATGCTCTGTGCAATCACACCTGAAGTATCAAAACATTTCAATAGATATAATTGCAGTTGCGAAATGCAGTCTTCTGATGCATGGCCACCTCTGCCAATGTCGGGAAGTGGGACATCTTTGGAGGTAGGTTCATAGCAGAAATACAGACCTGATGTTTGGTGCCATGAACAAAACTGAGATATTATTTTGATTTCAAAATATTTAGTTTAACTTAGTCTACCTTGACTGTACACAGGTTTTACAATTTCACATTCTCCCCCTACATAATAAAGTAACCCGCAATATGGAATTATTGATTTTCTTCAACATCCCACTTTAGGAAATCCTTGTAGCAACCACTAAATCTACATAAGAGTCTGGTTTGATTTTGTAATCCCATTAAAGGAGACATTCCTTCTTTATGTTGTCTTATTTTCCATATTTCTTTCTGCATAGTGCAGTGCCATACTCTGCAATGAAATATAATAGATAATTATATTTCAGAATTCAATTTTTGGCAACAAATATTACTTGGAGATAGATTTTGTCATGCTTTTAAATATATCTGGATAAAATCCCTGGAAAACACTTAGAACTGAAGCTGATTAAGAACATAATTTTCCAAATGTTGGAATTAAAAGCAACATTAAAATGAAAACTGGAAGATAGTACATTTCTTTTTATGGCATTCCTAAGTATAAAATCAGCATGTAATATCTAGCAGTTGTCATAATTTTGCCATATCTCTGAGCAGGATGTATTTTAAACAGCAAACATAACAAGCAGATATTAAAAACGGTATGCATTTTATTGAAGGACATGAAGACAGTCTGCTGTAGGGCTAAAAGACTGGTACTTTTCACGTTTATTGCATTAAAAACAAAATAATTTAGTCACTAGAAAAGTGACCGATGTCAGCTACTAAATCTTATTCCTTTTATTCTGTCTAGGAATCAATTGCCATAATTATAATGGTCTGGCAAATGCTGACTTTATTAATAGCAACTAATAAAAAAATCCCAAACCAAAATACTTATCCTATCCTATCCCTCACTGTCTAATACTATTATCAATAGAAAGTGAGCATAAAGCAAATGTAAAATGCTTCTGAAACAGTAAGTTATTGTTTTATTTTGACTTCTCAATAATTTGCTGTAGTGCAACACAAATGCCATAAGATAAAGTACAAAGATGAATCAAAAGCAAACAGGAAAATTCTAATTCTCTGTAAACTCACTGTGGCCAACCTTCCCACTTTGTATGAACTTCATACCAAAGTCTTCCCTCTACCGAAAGCCATAGTACCTTAAGAGAAGGGAGTTTAAGAAATAGCTAAATAGGAAATTTGTGACATATCCTTCAGTTCTACAACACTGAGAAGGAGCCTGAGTTGGGCATACGGCTGGAACCTCTGTGACCTGAGCCATACCAGTTCCAGCAGCTCTCGTTAGTTGACTTCAGCCCAAAGCTGAGAAGTTGCCCAAGTTACAGCTTTGGATTCAGATTTTCTTCCAGAAGCACAGGTTGGTGATGTCATTTCTTTCTCAGTTTTTTACAATCTTTGTTACCCAGGAAGTGACACAAAGTTTCTCTCATCAAGCTGTAATTGTCATTTATTTTCTCTTTCCGCACAATTAATTCAAGTAGTTTGTGTTGTTTCACTCGCTCTCCAGATGTTACACACACAAAGCCAAATGAAAAAAAATCTTTTGATCTCATACTGTTGTGTACAGCTAGATATTCAAACAAGGAGCACATATAAATAACAATCCCCACTACAGTAAAAAAATAGTAATAAAAGTCATCCTCATCAAAATGATTCTTTGCTTGAAGCAAGTATAATCAAACCAAGTTTCTCAGACGTCTGTGCAGCTAAGTTCTGAACATTCCTAAGGTTGGACACAAAAACTGTATATGTCCCTGTTTCAATATTTTACTATCCTAGAGATAAAATAAACAAGCAAACAAATAAATAAATACTTCCATATATAATTGAAATTTCACATGTCAGTTTCTGTCCATGGCCCTTTTTCTATCACTTTGCACTTTGAGAAGAGTCTGCTCTGACCCTGTTTGTGCCCATGGCTGAAGTAGTGGCTGTCCATAATGAACATCTCCCAGAGTTATCTGTTCGCCTGGCTAAACAGGTACTTTTCTCATCCTTGTATACCACATGCTTCGGGACTCTGACCAGCTTTGTGGCCCTCCACTGGGCTCATTTCTCTACATAAGTGTCTTTCTCCTGGTGGGGAGCCTAAAACTGGAGAGAGATCTTCAGATAATAGTCCCAGATGAAACATTCTGTACATCTAATTCATTTAATAATTGAAATTCATGGAACTAAAAATAATCTTGAAATGCCTTCAGTTTGGCTTTGAAAAGTGTAATGTTTCCAGCATTGTAGATGTCAAAGCAATTTCACTGGCTGATTCAGCTTCAATTTTGGCATAATCAGCAGACTGGCATCTTGAGCACTTAGAACTCAACCAGAATATGAAGAAAGAACAGCTTGTTAAGCAAAGAGAATTCAAGGGCAAACAAGGTCTGGTGAGGCAAGAAGTGTTTTAAAATTGATACTGAACCTGCATGGATAACAATAGAGTGAGCTGAAAAAGCTAGAAAATGTGCTGACCCATCTCAATGTTAGTGTTTAGGTATGTGGAAAATAATTTGTCCTTAGAAGACCAATAAGAAACTTAAAATTAAAGATGTTCGTGGTCTAGCAAAATCACGTGTTTGGTTTAGACAGACAAAAACACATCTATAGAACTACTTTCATGGCTAAATGAATAGCCACAGAGATGATCAGCGGGCTGGAGCATTTCTCCTATGAAGACAGGCCAGGAATTGTGCAGTCTAGAGAAGAGAAAGCTCCGAAGACACCTTACTGCAGCCTTTCAATATATGACATGGGATTAATAAGGAAGATGAAGAAAGACTTTTTAACAGGATCTGTAGTGACAGGGCAAGTGGCAATGGTTTTCAACTTAAAAGAGGGCAGATTTAGACTGGACATCAGGAAGAAATGTTTAAAGTAAAGTTTTTGAGACACTGAAAAAAGTCACACAGAGAAATTGTGGATTGCCCGTGGTTGCAAGTGTTCAAAGTCAGGCTTGATGGCGCTTTGAGCAACCTGATCTAGTAGAAGAAGTCCCTGCCAATGGCAGGACGGTTGGGACTCAATGAATTTTAAGGTCCATTTCAACACAAACCATTCTATGATTCTGTGAAATGTTAGTTTCAAGTCTAAGTCATGGCAGATATATGGAGCAAATGAAGAAAATATAGCAATTAGTGCTAAAATTTTATTACATATTACTGTTCATTATCACATAAATATTTGGGTACCTTGATTCTTTTTCCCTGTCATCAGAAGGTTCCTAATCCTGGGTACAATTAATTTAACACTAATTAAAAACTTTTTGATATAAGTGCCAACATCAGTGGAATAATTTTATTTCTTTCAGTGTTGTTTTTAATTTAGCTAATCCATCCAGCACAACTGGACACAGAAAAGACAGTAGGACAGTACTGATTTTATTATACATTTCAGAAGCCAAAGAAATCACCTTTTTATTTTTCTGGATAGCAATGAAACCTTGGACCACTCAGTCAAACCAGAACAGCTAAAGGAAGCAGACAGCAACAAAAAGTGGAAGACTTATAACAGAACTCCTGGGAGATCTCAAAATATGTTGGACATAGCAGAAAAAAGGCAAAAAACCGAACTCTCAGTATATGACAACACTTAAACCATTCAGAATTACCTGAATCTGAGAAAAATCACTTCTACTGACAGCTTCTAAAATTGGTCTGGAAATCCTACTGTTGAATAGCTAGAAAAGATGGGACTTGAAAATATGCATTGTTTTACCAGGGATTGCATTAAGCAATTTCAGTTCTTTAAAATATTTTCTTCAGCAGGATTGCCCCAATAAAAGGTAGTACATACAAGTCAAATGATTAAAAACCCTTGACAATCCTAGTAATAGAACCAAAGTAAATTGAAGTACACTTTCAAAAGTCATACTGAATTTAAAAAAAATAAAATACCCACTTGTTTAAATTCCTATATTTTATCAGTGTGAAGTATCTTAACTAAAAATTTTGTTATGTATCAAATGTGTCAGTGAAATTATATGTTGAAATAGTAATAACATGACAGGGTAAGTTTTTTTGATACATCATTTTTCTTTTCTAGCGTAAGAAAAGTGACAAGTGGAATTATTCTGAACTGTGGGAGCAAAGGGAAGAACAAACTGTAGATGCTAAACAAAAGGACACATGATACTAGAGTCTTTGTAAAGATAAGATCTGTGAAGCTGGAGATTATGAAAGGTCTTGGTTCTTGAATGAAATACTAATTGAAATTGTGCAGTAAAAAAACTATAGCAGCAAGAGGACAATGCCTATCCACAAAAAAACCCCAGTCCAAACCCAACAAATTCTGTTGCACATCTACAGATGTACCGATACAGGTACCCTTTGAGAAGAAAGACTTCATATCTCCTCTGTTGCTGATCGTGTCCTTTCTTTAGGGTAAATGATCAGGATTTCTTAGAATTAAAAGAGAGGGTGGTGGTACACAGAAAAATCCAGATCAGGAGAGTAGGTGGAACTGTATGGTTTCTCTTTTTTAGTCTTAAGTTTCAAAGTTAGCACTGTGGTTAACATGCAAGTAGTTCCAGACAATTTTGTATTGTTCAGAGGTTTAAAAAAAAAAAAAAGAAAGTGACCCATAGAGGAAGGCTCTGTAGAAAGCAATCTGTGAAAACATAAAAAGGTTCTGCCTGATTCATAAAGGTCATTTAGATTCAAGTGCTTTGAATAAATGGATTAGCATAAATGGATTAGTTAGCCAAGGTTTGCACACTACTTTGAAGAAATATAAGCTTCATACTTGTTCCTAAATGGTCTGCATAAGTCATGCAGAAAGTATCGTTCTCTGAGTCAGTTAACTAATGGGATATGATTTCGTTCTTGAGTACTAAATACTTTGAGTTAGATATTACATTAATTGTGTGTCCATATGTGCCTAAGTGTACAGGTTTGTTTGTGTTGATTATATATTTACATGAATCTTGTGATTATTTTGCTAACATCTTTAGTTATAGTTATCTTCATCTGCTAACAGATAGCACTAGATAGATATTTAAATTAATAAGCAGATCTTTAGTGCAATTAATTTTTATGATGCTTCCAATTAGCATGAATCAACTGGTTAGCTGGAAACGTCCAACTCCACGCACATAGCGGAATTGCTTCATATTAGTCAAAGATAATGTGATCCATGCAACGAAAAAAGATGAGACTTTTCAATGAGATTAAAGATATAACCAGAGAATTCTGAGTACCTCAATGCCTTCTGTAGAAAAGGAGCAGAGTTCCCAAGTTCATAAGATTGAGACCAAATGAGGAGTATTTACTACTTAATGTCTTGTGAATTTCCTTAAAAGATATTCTTGCAGACTTTTTTTCAGCTTATTTGATCCTCCTCTGTAACAAAGCTTTCCAACAGCAAGAGCATATTTAGTAGACAATCCTTAAGCAAAGTATTCTCTGTGTATCTAATCTTCATTTCATGCTTTGCATGCCATTGACTTTGACCTTGTAACTAATGGTAATAAATGCTACAGTTCTCTTTGACTGCATTGTATTTCAGGACACTCTCTCTAACAGAGTGTCTCAGAAGAACATTACCAGTATATTATGGGACATATTCTTAAGCCTCTATTAGTCATAACGGAGAAGGGAGTGAAATCGGACTTCGGGGAACAGTTTAACCATTGTCTTATGCCAAGACAGATCGGAGAGTTGTACTGGTGAGCGAACACCTCACCTGACCACAGAGCTTCAGGGTTCATCCTGAGGGAGCAAGGCATCTAGGAGACAATGATGTGATACTCCGCAAGAATGCAAATTCTGTTACATCAGTAAAGAATGCAAAGTCTGTTACATCAGTGACAGTGGCTGAAGATTTATAAGTTATACCTTCATTCTGGTGCCTGAATTGAATCCACTCCTGCATAATACCCCTGTAGATTTTTTTTAATCTAATATTATTACAGTGCCTCATTCTGATGATACGCTACAGCAATAAACCCTCAGTGTGCTGCTGCTCTGATGAGCAGTTGCTTCAGCACGCCATTGAATCTGTCATGCAAATGATGTATTAATAAGGCATACTGATGGTGTGTTCTGCAAAAGATGGCACTGCCCGGAAAACAAAGGGTTCAGGAATGTATTCAATAAGATTACAAGACAAAAAATCAGTCAGCACACAGCATGCTAAGAGCTGCTTCCCCCAGCTACACTGCAGAATCTTATTTGTCTGAACTACTTGTGGTGTTATTATTTTGGAAGCCTAACTTTAAGGAAAGGGGACGAAGAAAGTTTTGAAAAGTACTACTTCAGCTGAGACAAAAAAAACAGTGTAAAAACAGCTTCCCGCCTTTTATCAAGCATGAGGTTTTAATTTCATTTTACAAAGAACAGGGCAGAAGGGGAAATACAGAAACACATTACTTTAGATCTATGATATAGCTAAATAAAAAGGAGCAGAGCTCCTTTAATAGATAGATAGGAACCTTATATACATATTTACCATTTTTCCATAAGTAATGATCACAAGAGCAATTATTTTGCTGTGGCCCTTAAACTTTTTCTATAGTATAAGTAATACAAAAAGAAATCTTGTAAAAAGTGATCACATCTCCATCCCTATCCTTTATTTTAATCTAGATGAAAGAGAAGAAAATACAGTAACTAAAAATAAAAGAAATCTGTGGTCTTTGTAAGCACTTTTCCAGCTATTAAATTATGATGACAGTTGAAAGGCCATAGAATATTTCCATTTTTAGCTTGTCTTGGCTTTTTTACTTGAAAAAGTACGTCTTTGAATATGAGATATCTTTGAATTCTAACTATTCTGGATACTTTCCAAGAGACCATACTAATAGAATCATGCCTTTAAAGCAATAAAACCAAATTTAAAAATTTATAAATACAACTCCAAAATTCCTGAAAGCTAAATTAGGAACATTTCTATCTGATTTAGGAAAGCACTTTTTGGAACTTTAATTAACCAAAGTTTATGTGAAAGAATATTTCAGCAGTCTTTAGACTTTCCAATTCAATTTTCTAGTAGAAAATGAAAAAAAACCATTAACTTACATTAGACAAAAATCTGGTATTTTTTCAAAAAAATATTGAGTATTATATCGGCATATAGTATTGTGGGTAAAAAGCACATAGTTTGTATTACACGGTATACAAGGTTTTAAATGGTGATGAGATTTGTTTGTACCATAATTATACAACAAATGGTGCAGAATGGTGTTGCAAATAGGATAAAACATTTTCCAACTATCAGCGTTTGGAATGCATTAGTACCACATAAGGAAAAATAGTTGCCATTATTTTTTCAAGAGACTACTGCCTGCTAGTGATAAGTTTGTTCTTCCCTCTTTCTCATATTATTTATTGTGTTTATTCGTTCATTTTTCTGCCAATTTGACAATTTATAGAAAAGACAGAAGAAAAAAGGTCTAACATGAAAAATCTGTATGTCCAGCTCTTGTTTATTGCTTTAAATGACATCTTTTCACCTCAGCATCAGAAATAAATATAGAGAAAAATTAAAAAGAAAAACAAATAAATTAAAAGAAATCATTGACATCGAACAGTCTTGTTTTAAAATAATGTTTGCAAAATGTTTTGATTATTGAAATCATTGCTACTTCTGTTGTTGAAGAGTGCTTTCCTATCAATGTTAAACATTCTCCGTCTGAATGCTGAACACATTTTTTTGGAAGTACCATGTTTGACTGTTTTTAAGTTTTCTGGGAAAGAAATCAATATCGAATTACAACAAAGACAGGCCTGAAGTAAAAATTGGTTTTGCCTGGCCATAGGATAGACGGCTCACTGGTGAACACTTAAAATCATAAACTACCTTTGCAATGAATGATTCTATGAAAAACTTACCAATTACTAATAATGATTTTCTGAAACCATCCAGATTCTGACATTTAGTAGGAACAGTCATTTCCTCTAAAGATCCACCATTTTGCCCCTTTTTCTGGTGAGTATAATTTAAAGTATTTTCTTGACATTATGGCATAAAACCATCAGAAAGACAGAAAAATATCCATGCCAGTTTCTTCCCCATGTAAATATTTACTATTTTCTTAATATCTAATACAAAATCAAAAGGAATATGAATTATCAGAGGCAGCAGAATATCAGAACTGAGAATAAGTTAAAACCTAAAATACAGAAAGAATCTGAAACCAGCTTTAAAGGGAAATGGTCTTATGCAAATTAAAACATACATTTCTTCTTAAAGGCTGTAAAAGAATGCTTTGACACTTTTAAACTTTGAATTTTTTTCACTGAGTTTTTAATCAAGGCAATATATTTCTGGGAATTATTTCAGTTTTGACAATTCATTTACTGTCAGAAACATTTCAGTAAAAAGTTTCCAATCAATCACCTCGTAAGTTGTCTTCTAAATGCTAGCATCTAATTTCCGCTTAATATGTTGTCCATCAAAAATGTAAATGTCTTGTTTCTCTCTTGAAATATAGAGCAATTTTTTTTTTCTAATAAAATTTTCAAAATTAGATGAAGAATCCCTGAAAGAAGATGGTTTGCTTATTTTTCATGGCGGACTCCAACCAAGATTTGGATTGTTGTTTTCCTTGTGACAAGATCTCTACAAAATTTCTGGGTAAAGATGATGCTGCTGTCAATGGTCCTGCCTCTTGACATAATTTCTGGATGGATGCCTACTTGATCTTCTTTCTGATTTCTGAAGGTTTATATGGTACCTCTGACAGCACTTTGATTTCCTAGTCTCTGAGGCAGACTTCCAAAAATTTCCTCTTCAGAAAAACCCAATGACTTTATCCCATCTCTCCTTGTTGTACAAGAAAGAGGGAAAAGAGAGCAAAAAGTGCAAGTCTTTGCAAGTCTTAGTTCTGTAATCATCTGAGTGACAGCTGATCTTTTTCTGAAACTGAATTCAGTGTATATATTTCTACTTTCCTTTAAGCTGATGAAATGGATACTTGAAGGATCATAACTAGTGTGTAGCCTGGCTCCAACTGTCAGAGGAAGTAAAAAGAGATTTGAGAAAAGATTGGCAGCTTCTCTCTGCCAAAAGTAGTCTGCGTACTCACGGAAGAATTAAATGCTTCTCCTGCTTTCCTCTTCACTCTTCAAAGCATTCTGAGTAACTGTTAAGATTTTTTTAGGAGTGTTGCACTAGAGGAAAAGCACAACTATCAAGGAATGAGGAAAAAGGAAATATTTTTCAATAATATTTAGGAAGTAATTGGAATTTTGGGAATTGATTAGACCAGAAAGTGGACTGAGAACTACAAAATCATGTAAGTTCCTTTACTTACAATATTCCAAAATCTGGGTAGAAAAATGCCCATTTTCTAAGAGTCAATTTCAGGAATACTTCTGAAAAGGACATTTGAGAGTGATGTCTAAAAAAAAAGGTATAATTTTAAAAAATGTTGGCATAAAATTCTTTGTATAGATTAATGTCTGGGGCTCTTGACTGTTTTCTTTTTTTTTTTTTTTACCTCATTCATGTGTTGCGAGAGAGTGTATTTGGCCAATATTCTGTAGACAGCTTAGACATTATTTCAAGAAATGCATTATTAGTTTTTTCATGTTCTACAAACAGCAAAAGCAAATATATACGGACAAATATTTTTTTCTTGTAATTGACAAAGCAGGGCAACAATAACTCTTACAATGATATTTTTGAAAACCAGCACGAAAATCAGCCTCCAACGGGCAAGATTCTTGTTTATTGAATAAGAGCCCCCTACAGTATCAGTGCAACTAATCCTTTTATTATCTTAGAACATGTGTCTTATGCATTCATAACAATATTTTAGGTATTGCTTAAATATAAAGCTGTTTCCATTATGGGTGCATAAAGGAAGAGAAAAGGTTGGAGGAGACTGCTGATTCTATGGCAACCAATTTTTCTCTTAATTAAAATGTCTGTATTTATCATTTTAAAAATACTTTTCACAGAGAGAATACAAGAGACATGGATTGCATTTCTGCAGACATATCATAAAGGCATTTTATAAATGCAAAAGACTACAGAGGAACTTATTTTAAAGTTATATTACTCTTTTCTATAAAATTACTGTTCTAATGAGCCTAACTAAAGCAAAAGTCAGAACCCGAAGATTCAGACAGGATCTCTTTTTCTCTCTCTCTTCATCTCTCCTTTTGTCTGTATCTCTCCTCCTCTCCTCTCTATTTCTCATAATTGGAATGAAAGTGTTTGGCAATATTATGCTAACTAGTAGGCAATGAGCCACTATGAGATGCCTCTATTATATAATCTGTAGTTCACATTTTATAGCTTAACTTTTTATGAATATTCCCCACAGTAAAAACATGTGATTATATTTATCATACAGTAAAATATTAATTTTAAAAAGTCTCTATTCTGCTGGTAACCCTCAGTGTGAAATGTATTTCTTTTGATTGATCACTACTGCAAGCCTGGAATTCAAGTTTCATTCTCTCTGAGCTGATCTCCTTCCTTTTATATTCAGGTGAAGTTCAAACTATTAGCATGACACTGACAGAGATGCTGACATGAGATGTTTGAAACAAAAGTTTTTGAATTATTAACGAAACTACAAGGACAAAATCAGATGATTCAATGGAAGCTGGGATCTTAAAAAGACCAATAATGGGTACTAAATTTTAATGGAGTTCCTAAGTAACACTGAAATGCACCATTTCATTTGCTGTTAACCTTTTTGATATGCTGCTCTTTGGACTTTAAGATCTTTTATAGAGGGTGCCTCTCAGTCATAAGGATAGGTGACTGTTCCATTTAAGTGAACATGCTTAACTGGAACATGGCAGAGGAGTTAAAATCTGTGTGGGCTAAATATGATGGGATATAGCAGCTCTAGAAGATACCACCAGAGACAGAAGGGGGAAGGAGGAGCTGTGCAAAAAAAGATAGCAATTGGTAACCTAAAAACAAACAAACAAACAAACAACAAACCAACCAACCAACCAAACAAACAAAAAACCCCAAACCAAACCAAATAAACAAACAAAAAAAAAATAAAAAAAAACCCCTCAGAAACAGACCAAATGTAACTTATGAGATAATATAGAGGTCTGTATGTCTTCTCTGAAGAGGTGCTAAGGAGAATCAGAGCTCATCATGCACAAATATGTCTAATCCTGATGGAGGAAGCAACCACACAATCTAATGTCACTTGAAGCCTTGAGGATGAGCACTAATCTCATGCTGTGATGAAGGACCTGGGCCTACAGAATCACAGAATATGCTGAGTTGGAAGGGACCTCCAAGGTTCATTGAGTCCAGCTCCTGGCCCTGCACAGCACCATCCTCAAGAGTAGCTCCATGTCCCTGAGAATGTTGTCCAAACTCTTCTTGAACTCTGTCAGGCTGGTGCTGTGACCACTTCCCTGGAGAGCCTATTCCAGTACCCAGCCACCCTCTGGGTGAAAAACCTTTTCTTACTATCTAACCTAAATGTCCGCTGACACAGCTTCAGGCCATTCCCTCAGGTCCTGTCACTGGTCACCACAGAGAAGAGATCAGCGTCTGCCTCTCCTCTGCCTCTAATGAAGAAGTTCTAGAAGTGGAGACTGCCCCTCAGTCTCCACTTCTTCAGGCTGAACAGACCAAGTGACCTCAACTGCTCCTCATATGGCTTCCCCTCCAGACCCTTCACCATCCTCATGTCCCTCCTTTGGACACTCTCTAATAGTTTAATATTTTTCTTATATTGCAAGGCCCAAAACTACACACAACATTCAAGGCAAGGCTGCACTAGAGCAGAGCAGATTGGGACAATTCCTTCCCATTGCCGGACTTTTCTCTTACTGAATGAATCCAACTTGGTTAAGTTTTTAAAGTAAAACCATAGGGATTTTTATGAAATTTTCTAAGTGAAATAGTTTCATAAATTAAATTATAAAGGATATTTCAACAATTGGCAGAAAAATGAAGAGTCTTAACTGCCTGAAGGTTTTCTGAACAAAAAAACACCTAAAGTTTCTTCTGCTCCCAAAGAGTTGTTTTATAGTCCTCTGATTTCTACTGGGAAGTTTGTTGAGTCTATGATTTCGGGAACTTTTGGAATGATATTTTCGTGATGGGGTAGGCAAGAAGAACTGACTGACAACAGACCAGTAAGAAATATCTTACCTGATACTAACTTTTAGCCTTCAAAAATGTACCCAATACAGGAGAGTTGCTTCTGTTCTTTCAAGCTGTAGGCACATATACATAGCTACAATCAGAAGCATCTTATTGTCACTTTTTAATCACAGGCTTCAAAAAATACCCCATCATCGTGTATTATCTTGTTCTTCAAAGAATATTTTGTATTTATTAGTTTTATATTTGGGTCACTAACTCCAAAACTTTTTTTCTGTGGTCTTTGGGGAAAACTTGTAATGCTTGCACCATATTTCTTTAATTCTCCTAGCTCAATTGGAGTTTGGTGCTAGTAACTCCAGGGCTGTGGACTCAATCCATATATGGGCCGCTCAAGATCTGGACTCAATGACCCCTGTGGGTCCCTTCCAACTTATAATATTCTGTGATTCTGTGTCCAAACAACAGTTATCATTATTCCTTCTTTATTCGCCAGGTTTTGTAATATGTTTTTTTGTTGTTTGTTTGGTTTTTTCAGTTTGTTTTTTTGGTTGGTGGTTTCAGGGGCTTTTTTTATGTGTGTGTTTGCTGCATGTATTTATATTCCATTTTTCTCTTTTCTTCATTTTGAAATATTTAATGATACAGAAGAAAGCTATATTGGAACACTCTGACTAAACTGCTAAGAAATTGTGTTGAATTTTTATTTTCTCTATTTTATTTAATAATTTCAGCCTTTCTGCCTTTGGAGAATCATAAACTCTTGACCTGTACTGTTTGTACACTTCATAGTCTTGTTGAGGGGTTTGAAAAACCTAGCTACTCAAAAGAGGCACATAAAATTAAATTTTGTACAGCAGATGTGATTAAGAAGAATCTCAGTTTTGACATGTATAAAATTTTTTACTCAATATGAATGAGGAGAAATAAGAATAAGTAGGACGAGAGTCTCTGCTGCAGCTGTGTGGGGTGATTGAAAGAAAAATGACTATGAGATGCATTTGGAAATAGGAGTGATCAAAGTGTCTATTTCCTGAGGTCTCCTCTCCTCTGTGATTCCTTTTTTAATAATAGATCCCATAGTACAGCTGAAGATGAGAAACTGTCTGCTTTGTATTAGTGTATGTATGGATTAGTTTAAAATGTATAAAATCAATTATATATTTAACAATGAAAGGATTTTAAAAGTTTTTTATCTTTCTAGGAACACTTAATCGAAGAGTTTAAAATTTATGACTGGAGACCTGTCTAACTGATACCAGAGGGGAATATTCTAAATAGGGAGAGGTTGTGAGTCCGGAGGTTGACTAGAGGAGGGATTAAATCACAAATACAGACTTGGCTTAAAACCACTACCCACTCTATTCAAGATGTAACTTGAAAGTGTTTTTTTAAAAAATAATTCTGAACAGTTGTTAATTAGGAGAGAATTGATAGAAAACCTGTAAAATTTTCTGCTCCAGACCTACCACTGTTAATATTTAAGGTAGGTGTTTTTGATCGGTAGTCACATAAATATTCCTTGCAAGAATTTACCACAGCACCCCGACACAAGAAACTCTATTACTGTATTAAGAGCTGATACCATCTAATAAGAACATTCATCTTCCTCACATCACTTTTACAGGACATCAATATTTAAATCTTCGCATGGTGTTCCTTCTGCTGTGTATCATACGAGCCTTATCCCTTCAAGATAAGAAGAAACCCTTCAATTTTGGTTCAGTGACTACAAGCATGAGAACTGCTGTTAAGAAACAGCTTAACATTCACAGCTTCCACACACTTGGTAAGAAACTGTCTTGCAAGACTAGGAATCTAAACAAATAAATAATAAAGACAAAAAAACCTCTCTAAAACATGTCTTTATTCAAATACAAGCTCTTATATTTTACAAAAATATATTCAATGCCTTGTAAACATGCCAAATGAGTAGTGATTTTCTAATGCTGCTAGCAGGAGGTCAGAAGTAACTGTAAATTAGGTGTGATCATAACTGATAAAAAGTCCAAGAGGTGATACTCTGAGGTCCTCACATGTACATGCTGCGCCTCACAACTGGAAACAGTTATTCACTTACATTCAGCTTTCTCATATTTTTTATTGCTCACAATAAGAACAAGCCTTTCTTGCCAGCCTGCAGTTATTTAAAACATTTGCTTAATTTTTTGAACCTAAAATGTGTCATTGCTAACACAACTACTGCATGTGATCATGTAGGAGCATGGTTACTTGCTAAAGGGAGGGACATCTGCAAAACTGATAGAGGGATCAGGCAGTGCACAAATAAGGTTTGCAATCTTGGGGTCCTACCTGTATTTACTCTCCCAGACACGTAGCCTGCTTTGCAAAATCTTTGAATCCCAAAGATTTTACTGAGAAGTAAAAGAAACTTATTAATCTTCATATTCCTTGAAAATTAGCATTCTTCCCATACTTCTTACTGAAAACTAAACACATTTCTACTAATTCTGTATTCAACAAGGGTTTGTTCATACTCATCTGTAAGAACCTCTTCAATATTTATCTCTAACAAAGGAAATGTATTTTTTTCTTACATATCTTTAGGAGTGCAACAAAGCATTCAGTAGTTACCTGCTTTGTGATAGGATATGAAAACATGCATAATAAGATTACTTAAAACTCTTGTTTGGGGAAATAAATTAATGAGCTCTTTATGCCTTTATTTCCTTCTAACCCAAAGTTTCAGCAAATATTCTCCAATTTTAATAAATTTTAGAAAGTAATGGTAAACTGATTCATAAGTGGGTCCCCAAAGAAACCAGTAATGTCCTTTCAGTATCTCTAGGGCTTCTAAAGATTTATGCGTTCAAGAGAGATTTGATTGCTTAGCAAAGTTAATGATAAGAAGGAGTTGAAAAACTTGCAGAAACACAAAGATCAAGAGATGAAAGAGGAAATTTGGTGCAAAACATACCCGCTGCATTTTCTTCCTAGTTACAGTACCTTCAAAAATATGAAGTTTCTATGTCTGATGTGAAGAGAAATGCACAAAAAAATCAATAGCTTGTTAAGAAAATGGTTGGGATGTCAGCTTAAAAAAGGATATTTCTTTGTGAAGGATTTTGTGAATGACAACTGTTCCTCTCACCAGTAACTGATGAAATGGAGGTGACTGCTCACAGAATAGTAATGGCAATATGAGGGGCAAAGGAAGAAATGTGACAAAATGTACCAGTAATATAATTATTGGCAACCAGAAGAAGAAAAAAAGTGGTAAATATACTAATTATTTTTCAGATTTTATATTCTTATGTTACTTTATCAGCAAAATAAAGCAAGGTACTGGATTAAATACCAAGTAGAATTTGAGTCATTTACAATTTGAGATAAAAATAAATTAAAAATAATCAAGGGTCATGAGGTTTTCAGAATAAACATTAAATTCACAGCTGAACAGAGGCCTGTCATCATCAAGTTCAATATAATTCATAGAAGCATAGACAACTTCAGGTTCAAACAAAACTCAGAAACTCACCGAGCCAAGCCTTCTACTGAAAGGGGTTGAATTCAAACTGAGATCAAATTGCTCATAATCTTGTCCACCTGAATTTTGAATAACTGTCAATAATGATAGCAGAGGAACTGGGAAATTCCAAACCTATAAACATGAATTTCAACAGCTTGAACTAAAAAGTCAATCTTTTGGTAAGTCTTATGTACTTTCATATATTCATATTTTTTGTGAATTGAGGAAGGTTGAGTGCTTAGCCCATATTCACCAGTCTGCTATACTGTAATTCATCTTTAAAAGAGATTAGGTTAGCTCCAGCCTGTACTGTGAAATAAAAAGTCTTGTGCTGTACAACTTGGGCTTGTAATGCTGAGAGTTATGCTGACGAGGGCAACTTTAAGTGTGTCTGTACCTGACACAATATACAAAAGAAATAAAAGCCCAGCAGCAAACCAGATGATTGGAGGAAATGCTGTGACTCAGAAAGAAGTTTCAAAAATAAATTAAAGGAATCAAAGGAGAGCAGAAAGTAGTTTACATTTTAAAAGTGAGGAAGACCTGATGAGGCAGCAAATATCCACCAGAGAAAATTCATTGCTCAAACATCTCAAAAAAAGCAAGACATAGAGGATGAGGTGTTGCTAAGGAATGCTCCATATTCTGATACCAGCACAGGCATAACTTTAACATTAGCAGCAACTGGGGAAGATATTGTCTACAGAAGGGAAAAAAAAAATGTTATTTTTATTGAAAGTATTAAAAATAAAAATCTCAATAGGGCTCTTCTTTTCATGATTCATGAATTTCCCCCCATCCTTCCCTAGAGCAGTTCTTAATGTTTCTTAGGTGAAAATCACTCCTCCCCGTTCTGTAGACCAAAACACCTTTCTTACTTCCCCCATGCCTAACATTTTTTTCTGCTTGACAGAAATCAAGTCCAAATGCCCTAAAAACAATAAACAGTAACAAAAGTTAAATTCGGGGTGCAATTTGATGTAGGTCTTTCCACATTTGTTTGTTCCCAAAGATTGTCATTATCCTGGATCTTTTGACTCATCTGGTATATACCAGTGGCTTATGCCAGTGGCCTACAAGCATTTACTGTCACAGCTGAGGCCAGTTAAGTTTTATGAGGGACCTCTCAGACAGAAAAGTCAGGGACATAAGAAGCCAGGGGAAAGTGTATGGATGTTGGCAGACGCTACCAGCCTGGCCTTAGTCTGAATTCAGATGCAAAGAAGTGGTGGTGGGTTCAAAAGTTTAGTTTTCACAAACACATTATTTTTTCTAGATAAAAATATTAGTTGTCGTTACAGCCTTGTCTCACTTTCATCCAATAAGTATTTTTGTTCAGAATGTGCTGGGGTTTTTTCATACATTTTAATTTCAGAAGAAATGTTTTGATTTTCAGTTGCTAAAATCCTAGCTGGAAAACAGAAAAAGCGAACAGTGGTTTCTGAAAGCAAGGACAACAGAATTCTTTAATATTTTTTTTGCTTGTATTCTTTTAATAAGACAAAAAATATGTTTGTTATCAAAACTTCATGAAATATAGCTTCTCAGAAAGTTACTGCTTTTCTGTTTGTGGCTTTTTTGGAAGTGGAGGTCCCTAGGCTGAGATAATGACCAAAACCAGCACCGCCCTTGCTCTGTCTGCACTTGTCCCCACAGCCCTGCCTTGGGCTCCACCAAGACAGAGGTGCCCAGTGCCAGGGGCTGAGGCTGCCCCAGTGCCCTCCTGGCTACCTTCACCTGCCTGGGCTGGTGGGATGGGCCCTGGCTGCCAGGCTGTGCTCTTCCGTGACCCCCAGCTGCCACAGAGCCCCAACATCCTCCTGCCAAATAATCAGGAATGAAACCGCAGATAATTTTCCACATGTGTTCAGCCTGTGTATGAACTTACTGTAGTGGTGTTATAAAAATTAAATAAACACTGAATAGGAACAAGAAGATGAGAGGTCCTTAATTATTTTCAATTAATTTTAATTGCTAACACTTTAAGCAGCAATTTAGTTTCCTGAGTTCTTCCCTGTCTCTGGATGACATTGTGACTTCTGCTAGTTTTTTATTGCTTTGGGTTCTCTCAGTGCAGTCTAAAAAAGAAGAGTTTTAACAGGTGAAAAGTTTAAAATCCATTTTAGTAAAGGGACTACGTGGAGACAGGATAGTGTTCAAAAGCTTAGCAGTTTATTTCAAGGAGGGAAAGGGATAAAAGGAGGCAGCTCATCAGAGTTAGACTGAAATCCACCTTGCCAGTTTTGTGTGTTTGTGTTATATATAGCCACTGCTGCCACACACACATCATGCACTATACAAAAACAACCTTTGGAACCATTTGGACTAATAAAAAGAGGTTTTTTCTGACATAAAAATGGGGTTGGTTGTTTTTTCTTCACTTTGGCTGGTGCTGCTGTTGTTAAAATAGGACAAGCATTTTAAGGTAAACCTTATTAGACAAGATGGAAGAAGACCAGCAGCCCTAACTAACAATAAGAGACATGTGGCGTTTTAGATACCATAATCCATTTATAAGTATAGTCATTTTTCAGATGAATATTTCTTAAGATGCCACTTGCAAACATTTGCAGAACTCCCTACAGTTGTCAGCTAGATTTGTCCCACGTACTTTCCCATCCTTCGCTGTGTAAATGCTGACACCTTGCTCTTTTCTTAAATCCACAAGCCATTAATTACTGACAACTCACCTTCTGCCTCTGAGGTACCTTAGTGACTATAAGATCTATTCCAAGTTCAAAGTTAACCATCTTATGCTATGTCAGGGTTTTGCTGCTGCTGCGGTTGTTTGCAGATAAATAATTGAAGTGATCCACCTATCTCATCTGAATCAATGTCTCTGTTTTATTCTACCTGTGCAGCTCCACACTGCTGACAGACTTCTTGGTGCCACTGTTTCCAGTATTATAGCCTGCATAGTCATCTATTATGCACATTAGCCATTGTGATCGAAAGCTTTGGTAATCTATTTGTTTCCTGTCAAGACATACTACCAAAAAAAATCCCTCTGTAGCCCTCATGCTCAAAAATCACTAAGTGATCGGGGATGTGTTCACTGAAAATGGGAATGAGCCAGACTGATCTTCCTGGAAGGCAGAATTTTTATGTATTATAAAAAAAATAATTAAAAATTCCTATAACTTAATCCTGCATTTTAACAATTAAAATATGCTTCCAACAAATGTCCATATTTATAGAAAATGGTTACAGACTGTACTTTGATAAAGGTGCAGCTGGATCTTTATGAGGCACCAGTTTTCTATAAATATAAAAATTTCGTAATTATCACTGTTGTGCAGTAGTAATAAGCACAGCTGGGGAATGTTGCTGCAGTTGTTTCTTTGGCTACAAAGCTAAATTTCAGACTTGCAGGTTCTCTCTAGTTTTCATCTGCTTTTTTATTCTACATGGAATAAAACAGCTTCAGCCCATCAGACTTAAATCTATGCCTGGTCTGTACATCCAGTTGTCAATGGCATGTTCCAAGGCAGTGGAAACGGAATCAGTATGATTGCTTCTGTGCCTGTGGATCAAGCCACAGACATCATTCAGGACTGAATCACTGATCTGTCTAAGCAAAAGATGAAACTGAAAATGACAGCACTTGATTCCCTCTCCACCTTCTCCTGCTGTAAATTTCGTAGTTGATAGAATAAAAATCTGGGATTATCTCTTAAGCCTTTCATGCTTTCTTCCTGCCTTTGTCTCTTTCTTTTTCTCCTTACCTCTTTTTTACTGAGTAATCAAATACCGGTGATGTTTAAACTAATGAATGGGCAGTATGGAAGAATGCTAACTATGCAATGATAGATCGCTAAACTGAACTAATATTCAGGAGGCTCTAATTACTTTGAAATTATCTAGACACATAGGCACCTGGTGGCTAACATTCTAAATTGTCACCTGCTAATTAAATTTGAGACATTCACATACAGACTTCATTTATAGCTTGTAGTGCTTGAACTACATGACTTGATAGAAATTGCAGTTGTTGTTTGTCTTTTTTAAGAAAAAAGGCATTTAATTGAGGTATTTCTTTTTACTTCCTCTCACTTTGTATTCCCAGAACAAACATGGAGCCATTTTGTCTACTCCTTCTAGCATAAGAGGGTCAGACAGCCCTTTTTTGGAGTGCATCCTCCATGACCTGACACGATTATTCTTAATATAGAATTTACATTATCTATGTATCTCTCTTTGGAAACAAGATGACCCCAAAAGCTGATTGGAAGAGTGTCCTTTGTTGCCACTTTGCACTGGCCTTCCAAGCTGGTTGGCAATGCAGAGGACAACTGCGTTTCATACTGTGAAAGCCGTTGTAGATGTATTTCATTCCCCATCCTTCTCTGGTTTTACAACCAAGAAGTAAATATTACTTCTTGAATCTGTGCCTTTGATGTAGTTTTAATTTTTTGCGAACTACATTAATAGAGAAATCATGTAACAACCACGTCAAACTAACCACTAAACCTTTACTGAATTCCACAGGATTTTCAAGAGTTCAAGGTCTATGAAGTACAAAAACCCAGACCAAACTGTGCACTCTTGACAGAAAGCATTTGTTTAATTTCTGTTAAAGGAGACATTTTTGAAACTTGTTCATAATCTGTCTGTACTTCAGCTTCTGGCAATCTTTCTTCTCAACCTCTATGGCTGTAAAGTACTATCTGTGAAACAAATTTTAGGGAGTGCATCTTGATTAGTTATTTGGGTTTCTTGGGGGGGTTTGTTTATTTTGTCTTGTTTTGTTTTCAGCTCATGCAGAAGGAGACTATGTGATGAAATAGAAAACAGAAACAAAACAAAAATAGAGAAGGTAGGAAGTAATTTCAGAACTTAGTAGAAAAACTGTAGCAAAACTTAGTGCAGGCCCTGTAGGAGAGAAAGATGATTTTATTAAAAATGCAACAAAAGGAAAATAAATAAATAAATAAAAAACCCCAACTACATTAGCTCACATTGACACCCATGCTCACATAATCACAGGCACCAAGATTTTTGTAGTTTAGTATCTTCTTCAGTGTGCAATGACCAAGGTTCTTGTACAATAGTAGTTGATCCCAGGATGATACAAGTTCCAAAGAACATCAACTCATCACCTCCTCAGATTTTCTTAGGTGGGTGGCTTGCCCATTTTTCATGTGTCTGTTGAACTCTTCAGAGATTAATCTCTCCATCTTGTTCAACCTCTACAGTCCTTCAGAATTTACTCAGTTATTTGTCTATTGAATCAGATATTTTGAAAATCAACACTATGTGCTATCAGCATATGCTGTTCTTATAGGCTTAGTGTTCTGGTTTTTCTTCCATTGCTTATTTAGCAGAAAAATCTTGTTAATTCTCCATTCACGCCAATGATAATGATTTTACTGCAGTTCTACAGAAATGAAAGTTGCAGAACCAATTTCCTCACAACTAATTGCATCAACTAATACATTAAAGTCATCTCTCAAAATGCAATAGCCTGTTTTTTGCGCAGTTTGTAAGCAAACTGTGCCAATCAGTATGCACTACTGCCTGGTCACATGCGGCGGCTGAGGAATATCCATGAACTCATAACGGTCCTTAGTTCTCTGACAAATAAACTGATCATTACCAAAGATTATGAAGTCTCTGAAGTGAAGTATGCTTATACAGCAGTGGGTAGTTTGTTTTGAGGAGAATGAAGTCTGAGTGGGATAAAAGGCAGGAAGAATATATATGCCTAGAGATGTGAAAGCACTTTTCATTCTCGACTTTCATCTGGCAGTACAGACTAGGACATACCATCTACCTTGTGTCTTGGAAATACAATTCCCATCTCAAGCCTAGGAAAGTTTTTTGAGAACCTTTCAGCACATCTTCTGCTTTCTAGATCTAATTTTCCACTTTTGATTACAGGGTCTTTAGTCTGAACTATAGTCATTCTTAACATTTTTGTGGATATTAACTTCTTTATCTCATCTATGTCCTAACATACCCCTCCAGATTTTCAAGGTTTCCTTGAATGACATCATCTTCTTTCCTAAAATGCTGGTGTAGTATTAGAAATTATTCACATAAATATGTTGTCATTTCTCAAAATTACAGCAGAACCTGTATATTTCATATTTGCTGCAGTTTCATCCAAACTGCTGTTATTACCACATATGAGTAAGACTGTGTGAGGTGGAAGGAGAACAGAAATGATCAATCATTACTCTCCATTATAGTGCTGAAAAGCAGCCAGTTACATCTTTCTTTGCTGTAGATCTCTACTTAAAATCTGTGAATAAAAAATATAAGTATGAATGAGAAACACAGAGTTAATCACATCTTGCAAAAGATTTCGTGGGATCATATGCAATATAAAGCACACAAACCCTGTTGAAATTGCAAACCTGCAGTCCTTCACTGTGAACCTCTCTTTGAGTATGTGACAAACTGATTAAGGTCCAGCAAGATGCAAAGACTATGAAAAGATTAACAGGTAGATGTTGTATAGTCATTCCATGCATTGCTAGATATTTTAGTCCCCTAGCACTCTGAACAAAGTACTAGCAGGTACATTACAGCACCCAAAAGTAATACAGAAGGAGTTCAGTTTTCTAAATATGTGTATAGGTTTTAAATAGGACTTCTGCAGAGATGAGTAAGTAGCATTTTATGCAGGTATGCCACAAAAACGTAATTTTAAACAGATTTGAATGCATTGGTAATCCATTGGAAAATTTTATACAGTTTGAATATTTTAACACCTGTCTGAATTCATAATTAAAAAATGCTTAATAAATGCCATTGCAAACACTGGGGAAAAAAAGTGAATACTCATGAAAATGCATGTGTTACTTCTTATTCTGTATTTTCTCACTTAAATATTGATCATAAGGAAAGAGACCTCTTCCCTGTCTTTCTTGGTCTGATTCCACACTGCCTTAGGTAATCACTGTCTTGTGCGCAAAGAAGTGTGGATATGATCAGAATAGTCGCATTTTACAGGCAAACTGAAAAGCTACAAGAAATTACAGAGGTTTCAGGCAGTAAAAAAATTGGATTCCCTGCCTGTGTTGGATTGTACAGTGCTGGCTACTACCCAGTTTTGCAAAGGTAAAAGATGCACAGAAGATTTATAGACAGCTGTTCTGTCAGGCAACGAAACTTTAAACCTGTACTTCCTCTTGCTCCTCCTGGTTTCTTATCAGCTTATTTTTGTTCTTGTTTTTACGAACATACAGAACCACAGATCACCCTACAGGAAGCATATATAGAGTTTGTCAGAAGACTGAACTTATTTTCCTGGCAAACTTTTGCTAGTAATTATTAAAAAAGCCTGTGTCGAGAAAAAAATCACCTAAAATAACTAACTGCTTGTGTCAGAAATGTTATAGTTCTCAATGTCTTTCTGCACTGACTCATCCCTTGAAAGTTACACCTGCTTTGGGGAATTGCTGTTCAGAAAGGTACATTGTGTTACCTCGGAAACAGCTACGACTGCATGTGTATATTTAGATAGAAGGTATTTCACTTCCTTCACATTTCTGTCTGATATGCCATTTACTTTCTATTTAAGCTGTTAATGCAGTCAGTCCTTTGCTATCACATCTGCTCTCTTTTAGTCTTAAATCTACCCAGCTGCAAAAGATGGGCCTGTAAGGATGTACCTCTGGTGACACTGCCACATTTCTGTTATTTCCAAAATTTCTACAGGAGAAAGAGTAAAAGAATATTATTAACATATTTAGGACCAGAAAGAAAAATTCTATGCACCATTTTTAGAGGATTCAATATTTCATTAAGACAGGTAATCTAATAAAATCACACAAGGTGACTTCATTTCCTTTCATTTCACTTCACAATTGAGAACAAGGGTACTTGTCTGCAAGACAGATGCTTGGCAGGAATGAGGTATAGCTAGGTAAAAAGGACACTGAAATTATGGAATCTTATTTTTGTTAGTAGAATTGAATTGTTGTGTGGCCTTGGGTAAGTCATTTAAATTGCCTGTGCCCTGATTCTTAGTTTCCCATGTCAACAGAGTTTTAATAGTTGGCTAAATGCTGCTGAGCTTCAAAAATACTTTGAATTCTTCACACACAGCACATAATATAAATCTGAAATATTTTCACTTTCATTATTATTTTTATTCTACGCTGACCTTTCCTTAATTAGGGGAAACAGATGCATTACTGATTTAAAGGCAACATGATTCTGCTGTGAGTGAATCTAATATTTTAAGTCATCCTGCTTTCTGTATATGAATGATATTTACTTCAAAAATATGTATTTCATAAAGCTATTATGTAAAAATTATTGCATTAAAACAGACAACAAAAGAACTGAGAAAACGCATCCAAAAATTTCATGCTACTGTCTTGTCACAATAGAGCAGAAAAAGTATTGAAGAAGAAAAAGATTAAGAAAAAATAAATATTATCATACAAGTCTGTTTCCAAACTGGTCTACATTTATTTTTGCACATAAATATAGTAAAACTGGTGATTGAAATTACATTTACTCCTTCAGTATTAAACATATGATTCTCTCCTTCCTTAATCTCAATTTATCTTTTTATTTTTATCTAAAAAAACCTCTTTTTCTTTTTTCCTCATTTCTCTTTTAGAGTCCTGAAAAGAAAAATCCTGCACGTCTTCAGAATTTCTTGCACTTTCCTTTTCAGTGGTATATATAGAGCAGCATCAGTCATGATAACTTAGTGATGAAGACTCCTGCGTGCAAATATCATGAGGCTACTCCTGCCAGCCTGAGCTCTCTTTTCCCAATTAACTACTTGGGAAAGCGATCTTGAGTGACATACAGTAGAGGAATGATAACAGGCGGTTTCATATACAGCCAGAAATGAGAGGAACCGGAAAAGGTGAGATAAGTTTCAGTAAAGAGAGAAAAAAAGAGAAGCCAGAGTAGCTTAACTAAAACCAGTGATTTTAGACGTATATACATTTGCAGTGTTTAAGGCTCTCTAACTTCCAGAATTTTGTTCCTTGCAATATGAAAATTGTAAATTTCAGACCCAGAATGTTCCTTCAAGACCCAAACGAACAAGAATTTCACAAAATGGGGTATTACTTCTGTTATCATGTAGGAAAAAAGTCAATAACACAGGTTAAATGCATTAAAAAAATGCAAATAAATAAGGAAAGAGAGCTTGCAGGGGGGCAAAAAAAAGTTCTATAGCAATAGAGGCTGGTGCTCACCAGCTCAGCTGTAGATTGAATGGCATCTTCTTGGATAGACACTGGGGAATCTAAACTCACAAGTCACAATACTATGTTCTTTCAACAAACTGAAGATTTCAGTATTTCAACATCAGATCAAAAGTTACCAAAATGCACAGAAATATAGCTGAGAACATCAAGGACATTGACAGTGTCCTAGCTTACCGGAAGAATATGAACATTTGTCAGATTAAACCATCTAGGTAAGGAGACTGGAAACAAATTAAAATGAATTTCCAACGTTTTCTGACAGTCAGTTTTTGATTACTTCCTGACTATGACTTTAATGATATATGATGATCACTTCAGTATCTAAGCATGAAATACCACGTAGGTACTTGAAAAATTATGAATATTGCTAGAGCTACTTCTGAACCTGTACTGTAATCAGTGATCAGTCTCCAAATGTTTCTCAGGAAGAAGAATGAAAGATGGAACACCAAAACAAAAGAAAATTTATTTGTCTATGAGGCAGTCTTGGTGACATGTAAATTGTGTGCAGTACCAAAAACCAGGGCTGGCATTTTTGATCAATGAAACACTTACATTTATTTCAACAACCTCTGAAAATTTAAATCAGCTGAATATATACAGTCTTTCATCATGCAAATTAGAATTTTTGTTTTCGTAATCCCTTTTTCTCTAATCTTTTCAACTCCAATGTTAGAGCCAAAATCATTGGAAAGGCTATCCCAGGACCTTACTTAGAAACATCTTTCTGATTGTGATGACAACATTATTCATGGCCATCTCATATCCCTCTGGTCATACATAAGCATTGTCTTCTAAGGCAGATAATCCTTGTCTTTCCTAAATATTCACACTTCTGAAAAAAGTAATCTTCTCTACACATTTGTTTTACTGTCTCCTCTAACATGATTTCATAGGGATTTTTCCATTTTCACAGTCATCCTTACCATCTTTTTTGGTATCTAATTCTGGTAAATTTCATCATTATCAGCTGAGTAATATTGTATACTATATTTTAAGTAAGATCCTGACAATATGTTACAAAATAGGAGTAATATTTTCCTATCTGTAATGAGAGTTCCTTGTTTGATGAACTCCAGGATATTATTAGTATTTTCAAAACTATGTCACAGTCATCTTATTACTCACCAACGTATTCAAATTTTCCTTTCCTTTCTTGCATACAATGAATGTAGTTTACATTTATAGGCTAAAATTTTCATTAATCATAAAGTATCTGTCTTTGGAATTTGTATTATTTAATTGAAGTTCATTTCCATTGCTGTAGCTCTCAAGTTCATCCAACTCTTCCACTTACTGATCAGGTCTGGATAATACTTTCTACTTTCTAACACTTCAACTTCTCAGGGTGCCCACTTACTTCCTGCGTAGAAGTCTCTAATGAAAATATTAAACATATCTACCACAAGAAAAATGACTGAGGGAAATCATCGTCTAATTTCTTCCCAGTCTGATCTGTTCAATGGAACTTTTGCCACATTCCTGTTGCCTAGCTATTAATAATTTCTAATGAATATAAGTCCACTCTTATATAGGGTGCTGTATGAAGTGCTTTGTAACTCTAAACAGGTTGGAATGACTTGGCTACGAAGATCTAAGAGATCAGCTGTCAGAAAATATGCACATACGTGTATTTCCAAAAATATATATGGATTGAACCTACAATGCTAGATAATAATTTTATAACTTACTCAAGGGTCCACACAGTTCCATGGATTTGGTAATTTTTTCTCCAAAATATGTTCTAGGCCATTATACACCACTGAGGTCTGTTATGTGCATATATCTGATGTACATACAGTGCTGTGTTTTCTTCTCTTCATTCAGAGAGCATTTCCATCATTCATTCATAGCACTGGACTTTCAGTTTCAAATGATGATTCTTTAAAGGACTAGATTCTTCAAGACAAAGACTAATGGACTATACTGACTTTTTAAGTATTTGAAATTTAAGTTTTCAGTCTGTTTCATATATCCTTACTTTTGCCACACACTTCTTTTTCGTAGTCTTTTTTTTCGGTGTGGGTTTTCTTATTATAAGTGGTTACTGCTTTTTTCTGTATATCAGTTACAATGAAAAAAAGAAACTCTGAGGCAAAACTATTCCTTTGGCAACTGGAATAGATTAACCTTGATCCTTTCTCCTTTCTGAGTGTGTATTAGTATTACTTTTCTTCTGTTTCCTTTTCCTGCTGACCCTTTTCTATTTTTATCTTTGTCACTGACAGATGTAATTTTCTTTAAAAGACTCAGCTTAACTGTATTTTAACTATTTTCACTTTGTTTCTGAACTTCCTTTCAATTTTGTCATAGGAAATATTATTGGAGAATCTTTTTCCATTCTTTCTCATTGTTTTCCTAATAATTGTTTGGATATATGGTTTTTTGTGTTGGTTTTATTTTTATTCAGTAAGTCTTGCAATTCTTCCATACGAGTACTCTCCTGCTTTGAATGAAAGCTCGTGCCCAAATTTGCCCTTTTTACAGAAAATAATTCTTTGCTCATTCCATTCCAATACTTGTGTTTATCATTCAAGCCAATCAACATCATCAATTAGAAATAAATGAAAAAGTCACAGGCTAATTTTTATCTTACATTTCAATATATCAAGTTACTTTCTGTAGCTAACTCTGTTATAAATGTTTTCTGATCTAAAATAATTTATTTCCCTGCTTCATTTCACTACTTGGTAGAGATATCTGCCCTTTCCACGTGCAAGAATATTTTGTCCCTAAAGTTATTATATCTATTTTAAAATATGTGCCTAGAAAATTGTAGTGTTTCAGACTTATTTTACTTGTTACTTCCAGAATTTTACTGAGATTATTACATAGTGAACTTCTGTAGTTTCTTGTAGGTGAAATGAAAAAAAAAAAGGTGAGGAAAAAGGAAGAATTTGGAATTTTATCAAGAACTGGACTTAAAGTCTGTCTAAACACATATCTCATTTAATGATTACTTTTGACCTGATTTGAATATAACTGATAAAAGTTTTGAAAGTTGAGCATGGTAGGATATTAAATATCAGAAAGGTTTTATGGCTGACCTTAACTTGAATTATCTTTGCTTAGTCAACAATCCTCTTTTGTTTCCAATGCTATAAGAAAATGCTGAATTAACAGTCCATTAGCATCTAAAGCTTTCTTGTTCTTGCTCTGTGATGGCTAATACAGCCAGTGTGACTAAAAAAAAGGGCCTGAAGGAAACATTTTGTAATCAGATGGACAGCGAGAGGATGTTTTACTCTGTGTGTTGTTTTAGTTCTTTTTGTCTTTATTGAGATTGCTGAAAAAGATGTTAAATTAATGGTCAGCAGTTATGTGAGTACTTATACTCTATGACCTAGTTTCAAAACACAATTCATTTGACATAGGCTCCCTGATTGTCACCTGCGTGTAATGTAATGTCTTTCAAATATTATTGACTAGCAGCTCCTTCCTACTCACAGCTCAGTTCATATAGGTGTGAGTTTTTTCTTCCTAATTCACTATTAACTTCCTGAGGCATGAAGTCCATTGTCTTACTCTATCCTTACATCTATACAGTCCCACAGCTTCTTGAAAACCTTTTCTTTTAGAATTCATAGAATACACACACGGAGGAAGAAGACATAAGGCAGTGTATTGCTTTTATGTCTTTTGCTTGCCTTTTATAACAAGAGGAAAAATTTTGACCACATGTAAATAGTGGTAGAGAATTTTGTTGCAGATGGATCTAGAAGGCAGCACTACCTTAAGCACTGATTACAAAACCCATTCCTGCAATCTAATTTTGCAACTCAAATAGTGAGAGTGCCTGGTATATCTTAACCTTTTAGAGATTGAGAGGTTGCATAACAAAACAGATTTATTAATGGAGAAAAGAAGAGAAGGGGAATAAAGAGAGGAGAAAAAACAGAAAAAAGTGAAAAAGTACTGTTTTAACAGAAGTCTGTAAAATCATATGAAAAGTCATGTATATTTCAAGCTCCCAACATGGCTAACTGCCATAATACTGGTGTACCACCACAGGTAATTGATCTTTAAATTCTATCCTAATATTATGTTTTATGTATATTTTAGAAATAGGAGAAGGTTAAAATTATTTTCTTGCAGGCTATAATTTATATATTTTTTCTTCCATGTTCAATTACATTTTCTGAAGTGCTCTAAGTTTAATGATTCATGCTTAACAGCTCTCTGATGAATATACTCAGTTGTAAACATGATGTGCTGTTTCTAAGCTGGTTAAAGTTGCATCCTTTTAGTCTAAAATCATGTCGTCTTGTACACACTCCATCTTCTGCCTGTTAGGTGTACATAACACGTCTCTATGTCCTTGGACAATACGTATAAAACCCGCTACATTTGCTGTCTGTCTTGCAATGCAAAAGTCAGTAGGGTCTTACTTATAGAAAAAGGATTTAAAAAATAAAGAATAAGTTGTTTCAGGAGCTATTACAGTTTAATTCTAAGCCCAGGTAGTTTGCTAATCTTCTAGACGCAAGATACTCTCATTTATACTTCAGTTCATATTGTCAAAAAATTAGATTTTATCAATGACTAACTGGTAAAAATAAAAGCCTCACTTATATATGGTTCTTCAGCCAGCACATGGAATGAATTTGTTTAATGCTGTCTGGATACCAGATGCCCACCAAAGCTGCTCTATCACTCACCTTCAAAACTGGACAGAGGAGAGAAAATATAGGAAAAGGTTCATGAGTTCAGGACTGGGATTCATAACCCACTGGTTACAGTCATGGGCCAAGCAGAATCAGCTGGAGGATACTAATTGAATTTATTACCAACAAAATCAGAGCAGGATAATGAGAAGTAAAACAAATCTTAAAAACGTCTTTCCCCCATCTCTCCCTCCTTCTCAGCTCTATTTCCTCCGCCCCAGTGGTGCAGGGAAACAGGGAATGGGGGTTATGGTCAGTTCATCACACATCATTTCTGCCACTGCTTGGGGAGAAGAATCTTTCTCCATAAACTTCTCCAGTGCAAATCCTTCTCACAAGCCAAAGTTCTTCACGAACTGATCAAGAGTGGGTCCCTTTCCACAGGGTGCAGTCCTTCAGGCACGCCCTGCTCCAGCATGGATTCCTCACAGGTTCACAAGTCCTACCAGGAAATCTCCTATTCCATGGACGGCAGCGAGTCAGCTGCTTCACTGTGGTCTTCACCACAGGCTGCAGGGGAATCTCAACTCCAGCACCTGGAGCACGTCCTCTCCCTCCTTCTCCAATGATCTCGGTGTCTACACAGTTGTTCCTCTCACATATTCTCACCCTGCTTTTCTCTGGCTACAATTACATCTGCACAATAACTTTTTTTCCTTCTAAATAAGTTATCACAGAGGCGTTTCCACCATTTCTGATTGGCTTGGCCTTAGCCAGTGGCACATCCATCTTGGAGCCAGCTGGCATTGGCTCTGACAGACATGAAGGAAGCTTCTGGCAGCTTCTCACAGAAGCAACTCCCTGTAGGCCCCCTGCTACTAAAACCTGGCCAAGGAAACCCAATACATAGAGAAAGAAGGCATAGATAATTAGAAATTTTAAAAGACTTCCTTTTTAAAGGAAGATGCCGAAGATTCCCAAGGATAATTAGGAGACTTTATAAAGAATTTAGCTTGCAGAATTTTAATGGGAATTGTGGTGATAAAGGTTCATACGATGCTTTGGCTATTTGTAGATAAAAGACTGATAAGATCATTTTCAATACTTATATACGACCCTTTTTTGTCCTAGAACTAGATTTCCTAAGGTAGAGACTCTTGTTACATTCCACTGTCTAGAGTGCAGTGCTCAGATGTCTAGTCTCTGGGGAATTTGGAAGATAAGGGTACAGTTCTGATCATGAACCTTAAGAGGTCTTTAGCTGCCATACTGTCATTGGTCATGTGCCTAAATACCTCTAAAATTCTGAACCTGGCCTCATTCCGAGGTTGAATATGCTGAAAACCATATTGTTCTCTGGGTCAGTTCACTGCTGCTCTAGTACCAAATACAGTACCAAATATAGTACCAACTAATTGCCACTATATTGCACAAATTCTGAGCTACTGGAAGGCAAATAAAACAACTACTGTAGTTACAAAAAAATTGTCTTTGACAACTTTGAACTCATGTCTGATGCTTCTCTGGGTTTTGGTTTTTTTTCTCTTAAGCATGTTGAAAGAAAACAGTAGAACACATGTTCTGTGAGATCCCATCTAGTTCAGAAAATAATTTTGCTGTCAGAGTATTGGCATCCTTTTTAATTCACTCAGAAAAAATCTAAGCAGTCCAGATTTATTGGCCAGAATCTTGATGAATTATTTCCCACATTATTTTTGGACAGCATGGTCACCTTTAAATCTAATAATGTTTAAATTTTTTTTCTGTATCAATTGGTTTATATAATTTTTATCCACCAAAAAATTACAGCGATAAAGTGATAGAGCAAAACCTGTTTTTCTACTGAAGTTGATAAGAGCTTACCTGAACTGCCTCCACTTTGGTTTTCTAATGGAGCAATGATGTTGCTTTTCTAACCTGATGATTCCTTAGGCACATGGCAGATTAATCTTAGAGATATCATTTGGTGAGGCAGTCTGTTCAAGGCCATTAGCTTTTCTCACACATTGCTTTGCCAATAAAACTTGCTAGTGAGGGAGCCTTTAATTTCTTTAATTTCTAATTTCCAAAGAGAGGACAGATTTTCAAATTTACGAAGCCATTGGATTTTCTTGTTATTGAATGGCAAGCAAGATGAATTAATTATCCCTCCTCAGATGGAGCTTCCATGTCAATAAAGTTTTTATTTTTTAGTCTCATATTAGTTAAACCATAAGGTTTTAAAAATAGATGTTTTACTTTGAGATTGGGTATTAACAAGCTTCACCTGTTGAAATTAGTTAGCTGAGGAGAAAACACATTCTCAAAACCTTTCTGGTTACTTGCAAATATGTCTCCTTACATACCAAAACATCAAACAAGTATTTGTCTTTACCTCCTTGTGTACTCAGTGGAAGGCTATGAAGCTTCCTTTTACCTCAGTACAAAGTATACTAGTCCTCCAAACTATTTGTATGCCACTGTTTCATTGAGGATGTGAGAGTATGCTTACTTCAAAAACAGAATGACTAACTGAATTAATTTAATGCCTCTTTCTTTGAAACTCTATGAATCATAAAATGTATGAAATTAAAGTATTGGAAGCCATTTTGTGTGCTTGCTTTTTTTTTTTTTTTTTTTCCTAACAGCATTCCATCCCACTGGTATGACTATCACACTGCATTTGTGTGCCTTCCTAATGCCAAATAATTTTCAGGACTGCCTGGTGTTTTCTGAAGCTTCCTTGCCATCCCGTATATGGCATTGAAATTACATTGTTGCTGTCATTGGCTAGGGAATAGTTTGCTCCAGACTTATGACAGGAATGAAATAAACTAACAAAAAACAAACAAACAATTACATGAATGTTGCCATATTATTTTCATTCTCCAAAATATTGAAAGTGCTCTGTTCCTCTTCAGGTCTTTTTAACAACAGATGACAAGAATGGATCAACCAGTACCACAGATCAGATCACTGACAAAGCTGGACAGATAGCTTGATATTCTGATTCCAAGAACAACAATGTCTCTTTTTGACAGCGTCATTGTTATTAGCAGTAAGAGTAACATTAGTATTGCTGTTGTTTTTAATGGTTTAATCAACATCTGTGATCAGTGGTATGAACCACCATATAGAGAGAATTCACAAAGTTACATCTCTCTTCTAGGAAATACCAGCTAGAGAAAGAGAGGAGCAGTGGAAGGATGAAGACTGAGGCAGCAAGACATCGTCATTCACTGTACGGAAAAAACTGAGGGAAAAATTAAAGAAAACTGGGAAGTTACAACAGTTCAGAAATTACAGTGAGGAAATGCAGTTTCTGTTCCTTGGATGGAATGTGATCAACACACTTGACTTCCCACACACAATATATGCTAAGGAGAGGATGAAACTGAGAGTGGTCCAGAGTGGAGAAATGGTGACCAAGCTCTATTGAAATCCTTGCAGGGGAGGTAACTCAGTGATACTTTTTAGCTGATAAGCCACGTATTACCTGCCTACCAAGAGAGATAAAAAGAGATGTCTTGCTGTTGAACTGGGAACCAGGGTGAAATCACTCTCCTCAGATATAACACTGACGCTCATCTTCATCCCAGTGTGACCTCAGATACGATACTGATCCACACCTCCATCCCAAACTACCTGCCTCCAGGGTATGAGCACCCCCCTCTGAGCATGATGCATGCCTAGAGTCACTCAAGCTCCATCTAGACATAAAGAAATATTATAAAAGTAAGTTAAGAATTGGGAGAAGTTAGGGAAGACTCCATGATAACTGCTGGGATAAATCGACAAGCTGAATGTGTCTTCTCCGCCACGGGATCGTCTATTGGGTAAGAATCATACTCTATGCACACTGAATTATTACCTCTAGCTAACTTGTTAGGGATTAGAGCTTGTCCATATATTGCATTGAATAAGTTTTTGCAGTCAAGTACTATCACCAGCAACCTTTGGACCTTAACCTGTCACAATTTTCTATTATCCTAATAGTGTTATTCTGTAAACTTTCCATGTGAGTCCTTTAAGGGTGCTGGCAGTCACGGGCAGTGGGTAAAACACTGCACTGTGGGGACCACGGAGAGGGTCTCTCTTATGCTGTTGGTCTGTGTTCTTGAACCAGTTAGCTGAAGTACCCTCCGTTCCAGTGGGCTGCTCAGTGGAGAGTCCCCATAAAGGGATACCGACGAGCTGATTCAGAACAAGGGTCTTGGCTTTCCGGAGGTCCTGACATGCAAATCAAGCACAAGGGGCTTGAGGAAATCTTCCCTTTCATGTGGCATTCAGCATGGCCTCCCCATACCATCAGTCTTATCTATATTGTAGGTGAGGCCAGACTGCCAGACTGCCAGTCAGCCGCAGCTTTGGTCTGTATTTGCTTCACCTCTTCATGAATGCAAAAATGACCGGAAGGCAACATTAACATTTTCAGTTTCTGAAGCTGTGTTTTCAGTAATACACACAGCCCAAACTAAGGTAAGACAGCTCTTAATACAGATGACGCTAATTGCCTAAATGAGACTGATTAGAATGAATGCCATTGACAGATGCCTCCTGGGCTTCTATCTTGCTTTCGGTTGAAGTCAATTGGATTTTCATACATATTCACTACAGGTGTTAAATTTGAAGAGCTTGCCCTTTCTGTCTTCGCTGCATATATCTACCCATTCCCAGAAGGACAAGAAGTATGGATTGTTGGTTACCTCTGTTTATTTCCAAGGAACAGTGGCTTTTGAATATTTAAATAACTCAACATTTCATAGTAGCTATTTGAATTAAAATCCCTTCATGGGAGTGCTTTGTTCACGAGCTAAATTGGCCTACATTAATCTCTGAGTCCCAATAAAGTATGCTGACCGGTGCTAAGCTACAGTAAAAAAAATATGTCAGATACACTATATTAACCTATTTTTCATGATCAGCTGTTACTAAGTATCAATTTTTCATATTATTTTATTTTGTTATCACATTTTAACTTACACTGAAAGATAAATCAAGTTACAAACTACTAGAAACTGAAGGGGAAAAAACACAAACAAATGTCCAGACAGAATCAATAGCTGCATCAACAGGCTGTACGTCCTTTTAGAGCTTTATTCATGTGTTCCTCACACATAAAACAGGTAAACTTAATGTTTTGACCAATTGAAAATTTCTTATTAAGCTTACCACTTATATGTTTAATCTCTCCCCTTAATACCTCTTTCTTTATATTTGAATAAGAAGATGAGGCCAGGCCAAGCACTGCAGACTGCTGGAAGAATTTGTTCCACAGGATGGAAATATTATTACCTCAACGGAAATTGTATTCCAGTAGCATCTGGTAAAACATTATTTTTCACATCATTAGATCATCTATGAAACACTAAAAACACCAGAAAAAGCTTGATACTTTTAACCTCTCTATCATTTTGTTGCTGCATACAGCCCTTTTCTATGTTAACAAAATCTCAAGCATCAGCAAAACATTTGAAAACAAGAAGATTGTGGTTAATTTGGATTGTACCTGCAGTCACTGAAGTCAGTAAAGCTACAGATGGTCCCACATTCTGAGAAAAGTATTATTTAATTTTGATAGCCCAAAAATTCTGTATCTTCTTTATTTTAAGGACAAACCATTGTCTATGTTTTGCTTTGGTTTTGTTTTCTTCTTCAGGCACTATTTTACCATTCGTACTTCATCAAATGTAAACCTTTCCTAACACTGTCTGCATTTAGCATGTGCACAGAAATGACCTTTATGAGCAAAGGTACTATTCTGTACAGCAAGGTTAGGTGTACTATGTTGATAGCAAGTAAGTACCTTTTGCCATTAAAAACATCCTATTAAGCTACTTGCATTACCATTATAAGAGACTGTGTCTTCCAAAATGGGAAAGTCAGTAGAAGAGATTGTGTAAAAACAAAAGGTATCCAGCTCAAAGCAACAATCTCCTATCCTGATGATGTACGTGATCATTTATCTGTGCCCCCTAACAATGTATAAATCTTGACACCTCTTGAAAGTCGTAAGATCTGCCAAGTACTTCAACATGATCAAGATTTTATCCAGCATTTTGTAGGTGAATCAGTAAACACTTCTTTCTCCCTAAAATTTAAACAGTCTGATGACAATAATAAAGGCTGTTCTGATCATTAAGGAAATAGAAAGACATTAAAATTCAGACTGAATATTCTTGTCAGACTCAAATGGTCTAATGTGGCTTGAATATCTGGCTCCGTATCACATTATCTTAATTTATTAGTAGTTAGTCTCAAAGAGAGGAAAAGCTATCAATGTATAAGGAATACTAAGGCAGAGCAGTAATTAAAATGCTGCATTAAATGTCAGTGCACATAGGGGCATTTTGTACTTGGGCTGTTTTACTTTGCAATTTTTCCTTCTTTTTCCGTGCATCAAGACCATGATATAAATAATAATGATGAAACTGAGCTACAGGTAACAAACCTTGACAATTCTAAAATACTATTTCATTAAACGTGTAAAAAATGCTGATAGTAGTGCCAGAATATTTTAAAGTTTTAAGATTAGATCCATGTCATGATTTGAATGGTCTTAATGGCAACTTAACTATGGAATTTGTGAGCTTGTGTTTCGAGAAAATGACAGATTAGTTTCACTGCAGTCTATTGATCTTCTGTTTATCTTTTTCTTGGTAGCTTCTTGACATTAAAGAGAGGGAACACCTCAGGACTTTCTTTTGTGCTATAAACAGTACAGAAAAATGTGGGTTTAGAGTCAAAATAGAAGAAGTCAGGATATACATGGCCAGTATGGTTTTGACCAAAGAAAAACAAAACCAAAAAATTCAATGAAAAAGGTCAGCTTATTCAAACACATGCATTTCAGCAAGAATGCAAATTTTAACATTAACAAAAACATAAATAAACAAACAAACCTCATCCCCTCAAAACCTCCAAATCACAACAACTTCACAGGTCTCAGGTAGAACGACCTAGGCAGTCAAAACATAATCAGACAAGATTATTTGAATAGAATGACAAGGTAAATGGTCTTTTAGCCTTTGTGAGGAAGAGACAAGATCTAATTACCTACCGTGTTCAACTTAGACTCAACATGATTTTGCTTTGGTGTACAATGAAATTTTGACTTTGACTGAGATACTTGTGACTAGAAGGAGGAAGTAAAATCTTTGATTTTTTTTTTAGTAGTGGTTCAGCATTCAGCCTGCTGTTATGCTGCGCAGCAGGTTTACGACCTTAGTTAATCATCCAAATATTAAACTCCATTTAATTTTACATCATTTCTAGGAACAGGAATTTCAGTCTGATACCATCTCTTAAAAAAAAAAAAAAAAAAAAAAAAAATCACGGAAATCACAGTCCTTGCAACACTTCTACCAGCTTTTAAACTACTTTGGGTCAAAATATGAAACCAATTTTCTTTCATCGTAGCGGCAGTATTAAAAGTTTTGCCTGAGTCTAAATTATATTTTTCTACCTCAGTCATTGATGGGGACAAACAAAGTTTTTGAGAGTAGGATTAACTTCTTCCAGATACTCTCTGATTAAAAAAAGGTATTTTAAAATAAATGGTTTGGGAGTTGAATGTTTAAATGTACATATGATTTTAGAAAATATGTGTTCACATATGAAGAGTGTATGCAACACACCATGGTGGCTTCAAATGAGATTTTCTACTGATTTCCAGAAAATTCTTATGCTTATTTCTTCTTTCATTGTGTTTGATTAGATATATATGGCTTCCCATAAAGATTCCATTACAATCTTGTGTCATATGATGATGAGGAAAATAATATTTTTATAACCAATATATTTCTGTAGGCAATTGTATGGTCTAAGGTTTCACATATTTTATGCACCATAGGGAAAGATTTTTTTCTTTCTTTTGTGAGAAAAGGTAAATTATAGTAACAAAGTAGAGCCTGTGTTATGCAGATTTCTTTTTCATTCCCTTCATCTCAGAAATAGATTATATTGTGTATTGAGATTCCTCTATTTCAAATAACAAAAGTTAAGGAAGAAATCTCTTTAAAAAATCAGTGAACAATAAAATACATTTTTAGCTGGATTAAAAATGAACTGAGGAATAATTCTTGGTGTGGAAGGAACCATTCTGGGGTGAAAATAAATCTTAGGATGTATCTGAAAAACTTAGATGTAGATCTGGTAAACATAAGGATGCCATAGTTAAGATAGCAACTCGTAGATCTCTTGGTATCTTGTAGACTTCTCCGTTTCTGTCAAATAAATTAAGTGACATTTCTATCTTTAGCAATTCACTTTTAGAGTCACAGACCAATAGAAATATATTTGACCCCTTCTATCGCTAATGAGGTGAAAACAATGATGTCTCAAAGCAGTATTACTCTACATAGATTCTAAAGTAGACAAAAAATCTACATGTAAAAAATTAAAATCCATCACATGACAGATTGCAACCAAGAATTTAATACTAGATGTGATATAGGTAATTGCGTTCACCTTTCAACTCTTCAAGGATCTTAAAATTCAGTGTAATTGTATGCTTTATAGTATATTTATTTCCTTTTAAGAATGACAAACTACTGCTTTTCTTTATATCATACAAGAGTATTCGTCCATAAAAATAAGATGCCGCAATTTTATATTTCATAACTTGCTTTCATCCAAAATCTCTAAAAGAAAAAAGGATAGGAAATATTTTTTTATTAATTATTGCTAGCACCTGAAGGGTAAACAGGAAAAAATAATTGAGAAGAGACCTTAACTGATAAGGGACAGTGCGATGAATCGTCCCGCTCCCTTTCAAAACAACCAATAATAGAAAGAGCAAAAAGGAAGTTGGGCTTTTTTCTCCCTTAATTCTTAGAGAGATGGAGAAACTTCAGTCGGTACCATCAAATTTCATGACTCCTACAGTGATTGTGCTAAGCAGCCATCAGAACTAGAAGGCTTAGGGAGGCCTGTGCTATGTCTTAGTAGGAATATAACCTAGAGTAAGTACAGTAAGTTTATTCTTTTGAATAAGTAATGTAAGTCAGAACGTCTGTTGTTTAATTCTGTTGAATTCAGTAGACTTCACACTGGTCAAAGCAGAGTAAGAAGTCTCTACCTTAAGTCTTCTCCAAACAGCTTAATTTTATGTAGGGGTATTTTAGTAGCACTCTTAAAACTGTGCACTTTTCAAGATTCTTGGAAATCTCAAATTAAAATAAGCCTATTCAACTAGCATATGGAGGAAGGAAAGACATGTTATTCCACTGTAAGATGTGAGTGATTGCAATGTTTGATATATTTTTTATCTAGGATTTGTTGCCTCTAGTTAGATACTGAAGCTCTTCAGAAAGTCAAATAAATAAATTTGATTGGAAGTCTTTTTAAAGGGCTGTTCTAACTAATTTGCCCAAATAATTTCATTATCTTTCCAGGACAAAGAAAATATTTCTTTCATTTTATACTATTTGGTCAGTAGAATATACTTTATGCCATCCAGCTATGCAAAATAAATAAGACTCAGAGAAAGAATTTGAATGAGATTATAAACTGTGAAAACCTATAGTAGTAATTTTTGGTGAGCATTATATAGTATGTGTATTATGCACAGCCTTATGTATATGCTATAGTAATGTCTGTCATCAAACACATAGGATTTCCACTTTCTTTTCTTACTGCAACAATATAATCAGTAGGGCAGTGTGTAGAATGTAACAGCAAACTTAATTAAATTAGAACTGTGCAACAGAAAAGCTATATATGCAAGAGTTTTTATGGTATCAGAATAAAACATATTTTTTTTCCATAGCAAGAACACCAAAAAAACCCCACCCTAACACAGTTTCCTAATAGTGGAGGTTTTCGGGTTTTTTACAGATACAGAAGATGGAAAACCAAGGAAATTGGGCTGTTTACTCTAAACCACATTTAGATCTCCTGTGAACGTTATGTGCTAAAATCAGCATTTTTGACATCTTAATCCAGATGCATGAATTATCTTCCCACAAACAACAAGGAGATTAATGAAAAACTGTTCTCTCAACACCTTGGTGATTTAATACCTGCTTAAATTCTGCAGCATATCTTGCTCTCATTAAACTGTATACACATGGCTCTTTTTTTTTCTTTTTTTTCTATTTTTTAATAGTTTTATTGAAAATCTTACATGTATGACTAAAAGTCATGGATGATATTTTTCAGTTCCATTACAAAATCTGTCATATATATATATATATATGTGCCTATATATATATATTTAATACAACTAGAAGCAAATCTACTGAATAATGAAACAATGATTGTCTATTAAAATGTAACTCAAATTAAGTATGTTGTAGACGATTAAAATTCTTTCTCTTCTCTGATGGAGCTGAAGGCCACTTTCACATAGTTAATTGATAATGCTGGGCTGCAAAAATTACAAAGCCTTAATGATAATTTCCCATCCCCCAGCCTCACATCACTCATACATTAAGATTTCAGTACAAGGATCCTTCTCTCAAAAAGAAGTACTTTTAGAGTGAGCATCATCCTCTGTGGAGCACCTTCTGTTCACAAACACAGTTCTGCAAACAATTCTGTGTACCTCCCAGTAATTGCAGGCAGGTCAAGTCGTTTCAGCTTAGGTACAAGCAAAAAATTTGCAGGAACAGACTCTAATTTAAGAACTCATCTACATTTTATCTAGAACAAAAAAAAATCTGAAATAATACTTAAACCCACTATTTTACTTGAATATATGCCATATTATCTAGTATTAAATCATGAAAGATGAAGTATAAATATTGTCAGAATCATAAAAAAGTTGTCTTATTCTAAGAAATCCTACTTCAAAACCATACAGTTTATTAACCAACAATAATTGTCCTTCTGTTTTGGCACTCCTGAACCAGTATAGAAATTACGTGTAGTGAGTTAACACCTTGGGGAAAAAATACTTATGTGCAGCAGGATCTAAAGATGACTTCTGAAGTTAATAGTGTTACATTGCTTAACATAAGAAAGAAATAGAAAAGTCTTTTACTGTGATTTATCAGCAGCAAAAGAGAAGGGGAAGGACAAAAGCAAGGTGTTTACAGTCTTTGAAGCATATAGCATGTTTAACCTTGAAAATTAAATCTTGCATTAAAGACACTCCCAGCTACCTCTGCAGTCTTCTTTCAAAAAATTCAATGTACAAATATTTTCTTTAAATGTCTCAGACTTTGTAATGGCTCAGAAGAACAACTGCACATCCTTGGAGCTGCTCTCCTTTCTGTGGGATGAATGGTGGGTGGCATTGTTTACTGTAATTTCTCCACTTCCATGGTTCATTTCCTACATTTATCTGAGACTGGAGAAAAATCAGCATATTCTGACAAGTCTAAAACCATGAGGCAGTAAAATGGACCTGAATTTAGTGGAGATTGGAGCTCCAAAATAAATATAACACTTTATGTCAAACAATAATAAAAAAGGATAAATTCTCCTGTACAAATCAGAAGAGAGAATAAAAAAATAGCAAATAGATAGCAACACCTTTTCTATACCTACATGGGCATTACAAAACTTCCCAGCCATAAGACTACACCTCCATATTTATCATGTTATGTGGATTTAAAGCTACTTCATAAGTTGATGACAAACACTCTGGAATTTCTTAGTACAAGCAATAATTTCTCAAAAACTACCTGGAAAATTACAGAGACTTCTAATTAAATAGCTCTGAGAACAAACAGGGAGAAACAAAAAACAAAAAATCTCCTGAGCTTTTGTTTGTTTTCATCAGTCCTTCTGCTTTTATTGTAGTAAGCTGTATGCACACAGCAAAGAGAATTTGCTAAAAAAACCCTTGCATGTGTAAATGCCATGTATTGTAATATTGTACCGAATTATATATCTGAAAATTTATTTCTTTTTAAACCAGAGAACCTGTATTCTCAATACTGCAATACTGTGAAGGCATCTACAGAGTATCACCAGCTTGCTGAGGTGACTGCATAACATACTCTTGAAAGTGAGTTGCCTCTGCAGGTATTTCAGGGTTGCTATCTATCTGAACGTGGCTGAGCATTTCATTATATCAAAAATGCCACCAAATGCTCATATTCTGTGTGGTCAGTGCAGTCCCTAGGACAAGTCCAATGAAGATATGTTCCACCAAGGCAAAAAAAAAACCAACCTAAAATTTTAAAAATGGAGAAATATTTACAACTTTCGTCAGTTTGTAAGGTTGAGTTTTCTGTTTTAATATTCTTCAGTGCATTTTCAGAGAAAGGTTCCATGGCTAGGAGTATAAGCAGTCTGGTCCGGTCCCATACATATCTGCAAGCCTTTTAAAACGAGGGCCCCAGTCACTGAGGTAATCGTAGTTCTGGTCAGAGTTTGAGCTGATGGAATCTAAAGAACTGAGTGACTCTGCCACTGAGCCATTCCCCTCAAATGCGTACGTCTGCAGGGAGTCGTAGGGTGGCGCGCAGGGGTCCACGTCAGCTTCTTTTAGTCTTTCCCAGATAAATTCCCTAAAAATGACGTTATCTGGGATACTTTTAAAAGTTGGTCTGCTCAAGAACTGAATCTCAGGTGTCACATCCCTTCTGGTCTTGGTGTCACGCATGATGTTGAGGTTCCTCAAGGCAGCCATGTCAAAAGCCTCTGTGTCTTCTTCTCCACCACCCTCATCATCGTACCTGACAATGTTTTCTCTGATATCTCTCTCTTCATCAAAAATGAGGGGCTCTTTTTTCCGTCGTCTCATGGTGACAATCAGCAAGACAAGAACTGGAACAAAGAAAAGCTAGAGTTTTAGCAGTGCTGAAGTTTTCTCATATTTCTCCTAATGTTGGAAGTACTCATTAATTTATATGGCAAAGACCCAAGGAAATAGAAGGCTATTTATGCAGTTAGATGTGAAACCTAGCAGGTTCTGAAATAACTTTTAAACCATAAGCTTTTTAGATCCTAAAGAATCTATTTCCCAAATCATTCAGGATTAGCATCTTTATAATTCTATATCCTATACTGTCTGCTAAACATAAATTTCAATACTGTTTGAGTCTGACTATGACAATCTCACAGCGAAGAAATTATAATAATTAAAAAAAAAGACCTTTTGCTGAATCCTTAAATGCCTAAGTGATAAAAGCACATTCATAAATTAAAGGAATAGAATTTAAAAACCATGGTTTGGGAAGTGACTGAATTAAAACATATGACCAATATCTGCTGAACAAAAATAAAGTTAAAAATTTATATATTGGAGAACACGGAATTGTTAAGCAATGTGTAACATAAGACTGTCTTAGTTCATGGAATAAAACCACCTCTACATAAGATCTCACCTTCCTGACAAGTGCAAAGTACTGCACTTGAGATTTATGCCTTACATCTAATGAGAACTGCTAGGGCTGGAGTTTGCTGGATGAACCAGGACTAGAAATGTAATTGGTTATTTAATTTTAATTCTTAAAGTTTCTTTCAGCTTGAAAGCTAATACTAAACTGCAGTGACAGCCAAAGGCACTACAAGAAACTAGCTCAAGGGTCCTCTTGTTCTAATATGGTTTTGGTAGAGAAACATCACTGCTGACACACAAAATATGGAACCAATACTATGAATATTGCACCCATCTGTGGGACATGATGGAGTGTGAATCATCCTCCTAGAAAATAATTAATACTATATTCTAGCATCTGGGTAACGTTTGCTGAGTTAATGATACTCCTAGGAAATCACAGGCATCACTACGATTGTAAAAATAACAGTACATTGAAAAGTGTCATTCCACATTTAATTAATATCTTCTGATTTTATTATTATTTTTAATGTTAAAAATATGTGATTATATGCACTGATAACATTTTCGATCTTTACTTACAATGCCAATTAAGTGCTGTAGAAATATATTGAAAAGCAAAAGCTAAAAGGTGATAGAGATAAAATTAAGCTTGAGGTTCACTGGGTAGTTTCAAAAATGGCCTCCATAAATTGCATGATGCAGGACTACCATTCTTGAAAGTCTTTTCATGGAGGAACCTTAAAATCAGTATCAATCTAGTCATTGCGAGGAATGACTTAATATTAGGATCACCTGGCTAGAATAAACCAGTAATTTGTACATGCAAGAAAGCTGTATATGTCCACAGACACTATGGTGCTATTTGGAATTGGCTAAAGCCAGAGATGCCTTTCTGCACTATTTTTATTTCCCTTTGGAGCCTCACATGTCTAAAAATAAAACTGCATATAGGTTTTTTTCCCACTAAACTTTCTGACAAATGTATTAGGCAACAATTCTTTCCTCTTTTCTCAGTAGCTACCAAGCACATATCCAATAATCCATGTAATAACAGATGGCTCGTGACTATATTACTACATAATCAGCATCACCCTTTCACATTTTTTGCCCCTGGCATCTACCTGATTCATGCTTTATGTATTGAATTCAGAGGCCACAAGTTCAGGGCATTTTGCTTTGAACAATATTTACATAAGCAGTTTAATAATATGAAATATTGACCTTTAAAATGACATTTGTGAAATTTCAAAACATTCTGATACTTGAATAATACAAATTAGGCTGTGAATTATATGGCAGAGAACCTAAAATTGTCATCAGAGACAATTGCACTCCACTCTTAATGTTTCTGCTTATTGTAAAAGATATTTTAAAGTGAAATTAGCTTGCTGACAGTAAAAATATATATTTAAACCAAGATTTCTATTGATATAACTTCTTTTTAATTATTATTTTTAACGTTTACTGCCATATTTTTTATTGCCATATAAGTAAGCAGCTAATCATTTACTTTACTCAAGTGTAAATGCAGTTTTACTCTACTGTCCCTCTTAACATACTTCATGTGGAAAGTTAAAGACCTGCTAATAAGTGTAAAATACGAAAGTTAGTAGGAAGGTCTGCCTAAAGGTACAATAAAAATCAAGATACAATGAATGTTTTATACAGTGTTCTTTCTACCTCTCACACTTGCTTGAAGCCAAGAAAAATATGGAGTCTTTCTAAAGGTTAAATATTTTAGCATTTAGATGACTTTATAAGATTATTAATTTCTAGCCTTTCCAACAGCCATGAACAATAAAGTTTAACCTCTAAATGAACAAAGCTTTAGCTGCATTGCCGGAGCTGCAGAGGTGAATACAGGCTCTACACAATTTTCACTGATATCTAAATCAAATGCAAATGGTTTCAAAGTTTTTTCATTTCTCATTAAGTCATGGTGGGTTTTTATTTCCTACATTTATGACAAAAGCAGAGATTAAGTTAGTAATTAGGGACTGGCTGAACTTCTAAAAGCCTAATTTCTTGATTCTTAGGAAAGAAATAATACGGCAGAAAACCTTTAGGCACATATGTATTGCACATTGAGGGCACTAGATTGGCTCCATACTGATACACCCAACTCATACTAAAGAGATGAAATGACAATACAGATTTCATATGTGATGGAACAAATAAACAAATCAATCGCTATTTTAAGCAACTAATTATAAAGACTTAATAACCAGAATTAACAAAGAGAGATTTAAACTAACCTTTTAATTCTTCTGATTTACCTGAATTGTTAGAAATATTGATTTCCTTTAATAGGCACAATAGCCAAGAAAAAAAATTTCATTTGTCATTTGTGGTAATACACAGTTTTATCCCTGCGTTTAGTATAGATTTAAAGCTAATGTTCGTAGTTTCAGTACACCTAAATCAGTCTTTAAACAAACACCTTTGAATGCACGAGTGGATTTTTGCTTCGCCATTTTGCAGTGTGTTTTCTGGAATTACCCCAAAATTTCCATTTTGGTATGATCTGGTAATAAGTCAGGTTTAGGTCACCTGAACATATTTCTCTAGTTTAGTATTAATTTTCACTTTTGTACTCAAGGCAACTGCAACATAATTGTAAGGAAGCCATAAAAGTGGTGAGACACCCTGAGGGAGAAAACTGCATGCAGAGCTGTACAGTAAGGCCCAGAGCTAAATCACAAGCATTACCATGCTGTGTATACACTACACCCCTAAGCCAGGAATTTGCTACAGCAATAAGCCGCATCAGCTGCGAGCGGATCTGCACACTGGTTTGTGCCTTAGGTGTGTCATGATTCATAAAGCTGACGATTGGAGATCCTCAGCCATCTAAGCAGCACACTAATAACCTATTTAGTTATACCTTGCAGTTGCCAGTACAGTCAGATCAGGTTTGGGGATTACAGAGGCCAAGACTCAGGAAACTTGAATTTAATTCCCACTTAACAAGCTTCACTTATACCTGTTGTTTAATCAGTTTGGACTGATATTTGCAAAGTAACTATGACCTTTAAATGCCCACGCTGAGTGACCCTAATCAGCTCCCTAACTTTCAGAAAACAGCTGCTGCATTTCATATTCAACCACTTTCAGGAAGTGTTGTTTTGGGTACCCCCAGCTAAATGTTTTCCCCCAGTTACAAATTTATCACTTTTAAAACTGCAAGGCCAAACCCCACACATATTACATAGTCACATTCTGTACACATTATACCAATTTAGAGAATAAGATTCTTATGACTAGAACTGTTTCTTCTTGTTTACAAATCACAGCTGTGTGTTCTGATTTAATTTGGGTTTTGTAGATATTGTGATAATGATAACAAATTTGCTGTGTTTCAACTGAAAAGAATAATTATTTAAAGCTGTATTTTGAAGCTTTATCAACGTATTATTAACTTATAAACTCTAGTGTCACACAAATAGGAAGCTATTTTCAATATTTCTAAGAAAATAGGTGAAACTAATAGATTACACTCAGAAGTATGAAAGACAAAAATCATGAAAAAGTATTGTGCCAATCTAGCTTTCCATTGCTTCAATACAAAGAAAATACTTAACCTCTCAAGTGTGGTTAAGTTATCTACAGGTGAATATTCTGTGTGTGTGATTTTATGTAAACATTTTATGCTAAACAGTTGTTACAAAAGCAATTACCGTGTCTGGAAGATGCTAACTGAAAAACAAATGATCTTGAATTAAATTACCATATAATTTTCAGAAAAGTTTAAAAATTCCTACTTACTTTCCTCAAAATTATGTGCAGTCCAAAATTATTCCAACTTCCTTTTCTTATGCTTTTTATGATTTTTTAGATTTTTTTCTTTCTGTAAAACCTAGCCTTACTGCATAATTGGAAAGCTGTTTTGAGTAATTAACGAAGTACTGGAACTTTCTTGTGAAATATAATTTACTATTTAAACTCCATCAGTCAGTATGAAGATAGAGATTTTGTTTTTAAGTATTTTTAACTTTTAAAAATTATTTTAGTTTGAAAAAATAGTCTATACCATGTTATCTGCAATGATCATAAAATAGTATGATTTAGTAATGTTCTTCCATCTTAAAGTCAGTGAAAACATTGTCTTATCTAAAATTGATCGGTTGCTTAAGTAAAATTAATAACACTAGGAAATCCAACTGAGACAATCTGGGCCTTGGTAAAGACAAATGGTTGTATATCAGACAAAGAGATGTATGGGGCCAGAACAAAAAGTATATCATACTAACTTTAAGAAAATAAGAGCTAGTTGAGAGTTCAAGACACTGGTGCCAGAACGCATGTATTCATTCTGTTTACGTGAATTTCATGCCTCCTCTGCTTTACAACTGGCACCCACATTTAGATGACATTGATTAATGTGACTGGATTATCACTGGGTGTTAGTCTTTGGTCAGAAAAAGATATTGATCCAGTATCCTTTTTCCAGTGATAAAGTCTTACACAAAATTGTGCTTCCCTCATCTCAGTCCTGGAACCACTTGCCGAAAGCTGAAGTCTATTTTTTATGCTCTACTAGTGAATCTTCAGCATTTTTCTCAGGAATGAATGCAAAGAGCAAAAGGGAAAAAGTAAATTCCCAGTAATACCACCATGTAGTTGGTCCCAGAAAACATATTCTAGGAGCAAATGACAGAAGAAGAAAGGCTCTGGGACAAGACAAACAGCTACATTTGACTGGGATTTCACTGGGCATTACTAATGCTTAGGTACCTCTTCCTTGTGGACACAGGCATGTGGCTGAGAATAAAACAGGATACAATACCAAAATGCAGCACTCAAAGCCATGGTCAACATACAAACGCAGCCTAACCTAATGAAGCTCCTGAAGCTTTGAACTGTACTAAAAAGGAACAGTTTAGACTGGAAATGATGATGGCATATATAAACGTCTTTTTGGATAAACAATGTTGATGCCTTCAGACAGATGACCTTGGAAACCCAACGTCTTCGACAAATAAAATCAGTGGTAAGGTAGTAATAGACAAGATTTTTTTTAACAAACCCTTATTCAGAACACTTTAAAAATAACTGGAATGAATGCTCAAGTTTCTTGATTTATTGGTTATATTTGAACCCTGGTGTACTGAGTAAAATAAGCAAGTAATTTGGTGCCAACATGCTATGTCTCCACTCAATGGTCCTCTTGAAATCCTATTCCCTCTATTAAGAAAATTTTACAACCAGACTAGGCTTGATGGTACCTACAGCAGTTTCCTATGTACTCTTCAGTATCTCCTTTCTCATGTACAACAGAAATGATAACATTTCATTTTGAGATCAAATTAATTACTATGGTTACAGGACTTTTATTCCTAAGTATATTGGACTAAAGTTTAAAGCGGGTGTTTTTTCACTGATACTAATGCCAGTTGATATAACAGAATATTTTTATATCTTTTTGAACTCTAACATTTAGCTGCATGTCCAAATAAAGTTCATTTGTGTACATAAATTGGCTAGAAATGCTACTAGAAAAATGGTATTTAAAAATGTTCATTAAAACTTTTGGCAATAATTCCCTTCCATTTCTTAAACCTAGGCCTAACCATGTGTTGAGCGAGAATAAAGTCTTACGGTGTTAGATTTTTTTATGTCACGGAGATGGAGAACTTTATAAATGCCACCTCCTATATATATATATATATATATGTATATAGCTACTGAGTAAGTTGGTTGAGTTCATTGCAGAGGTAGTGATTTTTATTACTCTGTAAAAAAAGTATGCAACAGGTTTTTCGTTTTGGAGCCCTTCAGAAATATTTTAGCAGAAGGAACATTTCCTTCTCACAGTTTCCAGAGGCATGAATCACAGTGCAAAAGAAGACATATCCACATACTTGGTGGAAATACTGTCATGAACAGAAGTTTGGACACGACTCCCTTGATTTGACCTATACAAATTACTTTGATGACAGCAACAGATAAAACACCACTGGCGTTATACCAGCATAAGAAGACTGTGGTCTTTTCCCTTTCCTTAGACTGGTACGTACAGACACGGAACACAAAAATCTCTTAATTGATGACAACACTGATGAAAATTCTTGTGTGCAGAACCAGGTACCCTTGTTAACATTTGACTTTTCAGACAATAAGCAAAACTTCACTTTAGCTCACCTGATCCTTCATCTTTATTTCTGGATTTGACCCTTTACTCTCCCATTTACTGTTTAATGACTAGGCATTACATGAGAAATGCTAGGCAAACTAGGATGTTGACACTATTCCACTCTTTTCCACTGCATTTTATCTAGTTGTTGTTTCACTGCTCAACATAAAATCCAACTGTGTTATCATTTGCAGAAGTAACAAAAGATCACTCTGTAGATGGTGTCAATTAATTCTGATTCTCATCAGTAAATTACAGCTGTTTTATTTTCAGAATATCTTTTGTTCTATGCAAATCAATAAATGTTTCAAAATAGTCATGCCTGTGGAAAAGGGACACATTGATACTGTTGTATGGTGAGTATGCTAAACCAAAATCTTCCATAAATTGCATTGTCTATCTTTTAAATATTGCATTTGATGCAAGTAATATTTTTTTCTTTTACTATTATTTCTTATATCTGTCTGGAGGCAGCTTGATATAGAAACAAAGTATTTAAATTGATAATCCCAATCTAAAGGTTTTTTTATGCTCATGATACAAAATACTGTTCTTCCTCGAATACTATCTGTGCCTGTTCACAGAAATCAGGGCAGAGGGGAATGTTGAAATTTATATTCATGTATCTTTTGCTACAATGCATTGATTGGAAAATAAGGGTAACAGAAAGAAGACATACCTAGCAGTGTCAAGACACAAGCCAATATTGCTATCAGGGCTCCAGTGCTAAGTCCTGCAGGCAAGATATATGCTTCTGCATTGCATGTCTGAGCAATACCATCTGCATCACAATCACAGACCCTGATGGTGAGAGTATTAGTGCTGCTAAGTGAAGGTGATCCACTGTCCACTATGAATATTGGCAAGTAGAAAACAGACTGTTCCTGTCTTCGAAACCCATTTCTTTTGGTTAATACTGTCGCAGTATTATCTAGATAAAGGAATAAAAAGACAAATTATAAAATATGTGACTTTTTTAAAACCCAAGCCTATAAATACTATATCTTTCTACTTAAAGACTTTATAAAAACATTCATATTATTTCAACGAGTTTACCTTTCCCAGTCATATATTTTTGAAATTGCAGAGGTAAGATCAACTGAGAAATCACTCTCGACTAAATAAGAAGATTTCTACTTTTAACAAAAGAATATTTCAAAATTGTAGAGGTCCATTTCATTTTAGCTAAGCTCACAGTTTCACACTCTTGATAGACAGTCGAAGACGAGATCATTATAAAAAATAAAAAAGTTACCCTTCAGTGATCAGATTAAGTATCTACATACATGTTTCCAGTAAATTTACAAGCATCTATTTCAACTATTTACAGATACAGATATCATATTGATGGGCGGAATGACCATATTAATAGAAGAATAGGTTCTGAAGATCAATGAAATATATTTTGAATGCAAAAAAATCCAGTTAGTGCCCAAATACAGGTAATTGCACATGCAAAAGAGATATGCAGTTATTTTCAGACTCTTCTGAGATTCAAGATGGCTACTATAATAAGGCTGAAATGTATAGTTTGACACTGCTCTGAGCTGTGTGATTAAAAAGCCCATGTGTTCAAGAAGATATGTCCAAAACTCAATGTGTTCAACACAGATTGAGAACTCCTGAGAGGCAGGGAGTTACATCCGCCAGGATGTATAGAAATGTTCATTCAGTTGGTCTGTCTGTCTACTTACCTACCTATCCATAGGCAGATATATTGGTAGTCAGTAAAGTTATCTCTTTGTATCACCTATCTGGCAAAATATGCAAACACTTCTTGATATAACATCACATGAGATATGCATAAAATTAACTAATATTGAATGAGGCAACTGCTGCTGTGTCTTGTACCTCCACTGATTTTACAGGCGTTACAAAAGTCTATCATTACTTTTATCAAATTATAAGTTCTCTGGAAGAGGGCCTCTTTTCAGTAAGTCCTTTACAGTATTCATGATGTCAGATTTCTGAGCAGTCTTATTCTAATGCACTTTTATGATTTTGATCATTGCTACTATTAGAGTCTTCAGTTTTAAACTGCAAGCTGTTCATACGAAGAAAATTAAGAATTTCATTAACTACATGTAAGGTAAGGCAATGAAGACCCTCATGAAAGAACTTTATTAGGTCACACACTATACTTACTGAATATTATTCGAAGTCTGCCTGTACAAACAGTGTCCTTCAGTGTCCATATGTTTGTTTTTCTTGTTTTACTAATAGGATGACTTTGTTGCTCTGGCTTAGTACTGATCCATAGAAGAGCAATGCAAGAGCAATACCGTATCTATTTAGTTCTGTTTGCTTCAGCTAATAGCTAAACTGCCTGACACGTGCCCAGCTGCTGTCCTGTGCAGTGCAACTAATGAGGGCAGTAATTAGAGTGTGTTCTCAGATATTTTAACTAACAGAAATGTGATGTCAATGGGAGTTTTTGAGGAAACAGTCATAAGAAGTCTGTACAAATATTATAGGCAGCTTTCATTATCAAAAGCATTCTTCAAAACAGGATATACTTAGTTACTGAAAAGATGTGTTTTTCTAAAAACAAAACAAAATCCCCACAAATCACGAAACATCTCCATCTACTGTGCACTCGTTTTTTATGCCCTGAGTTATATTAATAAGACATGAATTCCTGGACATTTTTCAGTCACTGCCCCAAGGTAAAATCTAATTTAGATAAAAACCTATAAATACAGGGAAAAAATGTGAAGAGTGAGTGATGGGGAAAAAAAAAAAAAAGAAAGATTTAAAGATTTGATGCTGCCCTGTTTGGCTCAAGGCTTTAAATGATTCAAACAACAGCTTAATTCCTTTGACAAATAGTCTACAGATAAAATTATTTTGCAGGCTGATTGTAGTTTATATCCTTACCAGAACAGAAGTTTATGTAGGTCATAATAAGCATGCTGCATTGAAAACGAAAGGTGCTAGTGGTGAATAGTTACCATATCAAAATTTTCTTACCTTTGTTGTCCTGCAAGGTAAAATTGTGGTTATTTGCTGCCTCTGCTGTTAAACTGAAGTAGAACTGATGGCCATTTGGTGGGTCATCCTTATCAATTGCACTAATTTTTTGGATCACCTGTATTGGGATACATCAGGATTTCATTGAAGCATATGTACATGTACACTACATAACCCCTCTGTTACCCATCAAAATAGCAACCCTCCCTTGAGTTCTAATCATCTTGCATTTTGATTTTCTGATCTCCTAAGCATGTAGAGACACTGTTAAAGTCTGACTCAACTCTTTACCTGTACCAAATTTATCGGCCAAAGCAATACTCTGCAGGGTCTGGGAGAAAGTTAGCTCCTGTCATTCATCAGAGCTTCGAGTAATAATCTACATAGCAGTGGAAAAAGTGTATCTTCTGGATGGCTCTTAGTGTAGTTATCAGTGGCTGCCATCAATGTTATAAACCTTCACAAGGAAACCGTGATGCTTTTGAGCATTTGAATTCAGGTATTTTTTTTTTTTTTTAATATAATGAAAATCAGAAAGGCACACCATAAGTATATTAATATTTTCTGGAATGTAATTACTATTGTTGTCATTGTTGTTATTGTTGTTGTTGTTGTCGTTGAAATTCCATTTTCTAAAATTCTGTCAAAATCTACCTCTAAAGAAAGTGTCACCACTGCTTAAAATTGACAAAAATTGGAAAGTCCAATTCTCTGGTCCAGTTCTGACCAGAGCACAGGGAAAACAGGCAGGTACAACAATAAGAGCATGCATAGTCTGTGTTTCTCATGAACACAAGCTAATAATCATAGTGGTTTTTTTCAGAATTTAAATTATGAAGTGATTTTGAAATGTGCAATAAACAACATCTACCACAGGAAGGACAATACACTGGGAGAAGGCACAAAAGCCCAAAGTCTTCCAGGAAATATGTGGGATCTATGCAGGTGCAGCATCTACTTCTGGAAGTGAGAGGAGAGACTGAAAAAGTACATGTATTTTGCGAAGTCTTCCAAAGTAGAGAGGAAAAGGCCAAATATGAGGGACACCAAGGAAAAACAACAGGAGATAGCTTTAGTTGAGTCTAGGACTACTTGGAAGATATTTGGGTAGTTAAAAATATAGGAATAAAAAATAGGAATATACTCGCATTGTGAAACTGTGTCCTTAAGGTCCGTACTTCCTAGGGGGATTAAAAGTGTGTACTCTTTTTCGGAATGGTAGGCCTTTAGTCTCAGAATAATCTTTGTGTTACTGCTTCCCACTTCACACCAAAATTAGGAGGAAGTATGCATTCTTAGTATTATTCAAAATTAGGTGAGTTAAGCAAAATGTATCAGTTATACAAGTAAGAAAGCCAGAGATTCTAATACTATCCTCAACTAGTAATTTTTATACTTTCATCTTTCTTACTGTTTGCTTGTACTGCTCATCAAAGCCTCATTTTTACTGTTATAAGCTGATTTTTCTTTATCTTAAAGCTGAAAGTCTTTCATAAGGAATAGCTGATTAACTGGTAAAAATAAACATAAAACCTATCAAGACATACCTGACCAGGCTGAGCATTTTCACAGACGGTTGTCTCATACTCCATGGCAAACTCAGGGGCGTTGTCGTTGATGTCAAGGATAGTGATGGCTACATAGCCTCTCCCAATCTGTGCTGGATTCTCTACAGGAAAAAGTCCAACAAAACAATTAAGAGGAGATCCTTGCAAGTTATTCTTAAGGTCATTATCTTTTTCATTTGCATTCTTCTTTTGGATATGTGTGTCAAATCAATTATAATCCCTCCCTTAAATGCAAAGGAAGCTCTTGTCTTGATCTTCAGGACAAACATTTATGTGTTCCAGCTGCATCAATTAAACTAAGATTTTACTCTCAGGATAAACTGGAAATCTAATTTATTAATCACAGCATTGAATCACATCACATGGAAGGATAAGAGCAAGACGAAGTAAAATTATCACCAAGCTAGTCAGAACATCACTATTCGTACTGACAATAGTATGGGTATTACGGGTTAAACCTTTTTTTTTCCTGAACTTCAGATGAATCAGTCTATTAAGAAGTCAAAACCAGAATTTAATCAGCTATGTATTAGAGAAAAAAAGAGAAGGCTGCATTCTGAAGAAAATCCCAAAGTATTTAAAGTGCACACACAACTAAGTACTTCAGTACAAACATACTGGACACCTTAAATATGAATCACATCCTTAAACTGATACACATCTCTAGCTAAAATGTGAGTATGTTCAGGGTCCCATGTCATAATTTAACCTTAAACAGTAATTATATTTTGGACTAAGCATAGGAACATCAGTGAGTACGATACTTACTTTGCTTCTCTTTTGGAGCAGGGAAAAGAGATGTTATAATCCCTTTTTACCACAAACAGTAGCATTAGTGTTACAGCAGGACAAAATGAAAAACTGTACAAAACTTCAAGTACGTATCTATCTTTTTATAGTGCATTGCAACCACATTTTAATAAACGTTTTAATCATCCAAATGTTAATCAAAAAGTAGGTTTCTTTGGTTTTTTTTTTTTATTCCACATGTGAAATACCAGAGAAGTAACCCATTTTGACACCAAATTTTTCCTCTGCTGAACTAAGCTTACTGAAAACCAAGCAGGCATGAACACAAATTAAAGCAGTACAAGGTTTTACTTGTGCTCTTAGACTCTCATTTGTGTCAGGAATGCCCCTTGTCTACCTCACTGGTTTTGCTACTACCCAGGAAATTTTTTGTTTTCCATTTTGGGTTTTTAAACCAAAATTCTACCTGTGATAATACGAGATAAATTCATAGAGACACTAAATGATAAATCTTAACTTTCAGGCTAAATGTTAAATTAAGCTCACTGAAATCAAGAAGTTATGATTTTTACAACAGCAAGCCAGAGGACAGATAACTCTTTTATTATCACAGCCCAACAGAGCAGTAATAAGGATGAAATTTGAAGAAATAAATTCTTTAAATAGAAAAGCAAAAATATATTATTCTTCACAGAATGTATTCAAAGCTGAACAAGTTTAGGTTTGAATTTGCATTAGACGAATTCTTGTATTCATTTGGAGTGTTACATTTTTTAACACTTTTCATTTTACACCAGAAAAAGATACCAAGTACAAAATAACTTCTACAGTGGTACCTTAGAGTCAGGAGAATGAAAACACATCAACATTCACATCCCCTTTTCTTCATACTTCATTCACCTTTTCTTCATTCTAAGAATGCTGTGGCTGACCAACAGCAATCAACTACTCTTAGCTCTCACTAAGCTGGGGTAACCACTCTCCCCTATCTTCCATATCACTTCTCCTGTAATGACACTTGGTGGGAGACTGCTGACTTAACATATTTTATCTTCCTTTGTATTTTGTCTTTCAGAAGGCAAAAGAATACAAAAGGTGTGAAGTAAATGAAAGAGCAAACACCTAAACAGTTGTATTTTTTAATTTTTATCAGATGGATTTTTTTGCATTAAGTAGTTATTTTTATCTGCCACAGTTTGCAACTTCCAGAATTTCTTGGAATGAAGCTGATCACAACCAAGCCTGAAGCTCTACACACGAACTGTCGATAAAAATCTTTCTATGGATACTTACGACTTTCCATGGCCAAAACTGTGATATTATGAACAGCATTAGTTTCCCTGTCCAAAGATTTGGCAGTTGTAATGACTCCACTATTGGCATCAATATTGAAATACCTCTCCAGGTCTGTGTTTCGATCTATCGAATACCTAGGTAAAGGATGAAAGAAACTTTTCATTTCTGTTCAATTACAGCTTGTAAAAATATTTCACTGATTTCTTATTAGAGGGAAAGTGTTACCACTGTTTCCTTAGTTTGAGCATTGCTCAGTCCAGTTTCCCTGGGGCATTGAGAGAAGCAAAGCCACACATGCAAAGGTGAGAGAATTACACAGTGACTTGTGCTGACAGTGGCAGGCTCCACTCCCATAGTGTCGTCTTAAGTGAGGTTATAGGTATTCCTCTGTCTTTCCTTTCTTCCTCTCTGCTGTAAGGCAAACTCAGGAATTAATCAAATAGCATCCTCCTGAGAGCCAGCTAAGGAGAAGGTGAGTTGGAATTTGCTACAAGGTTGTACCAGCCAGGCACTGATCCCATGGGGGCTGGCAGTCTGAGCACAGAGCTTTCTATCACCAGCAGAAGAGCCCGTGAGTCACCCAGAGCTCCAGGGAAAGAGGGAAAAAGGAAACATGGTGGTCGAGGGATTGCATGTCATCACTGTCAGCTCCCAATGCTTTCCTGTCATTAGACAAACACAGGCTCATGCCCTTAACTCTTTGGCTTAACATATCTTTACCTCCCAATTTGTTTTAGGAAGTGGAAATGAGCTCCTTAGCAAACTGAAAATAGCGTAAGAGAAAAGGTCAAAATGCCTGTGGGTGATTTTCTTATATCCCTTTTGAGAGTAAGGGACAGTTGATTAGACAGATTTAGATTTACAGCTGGAATATTCTTGACATTAGATTTATTATTGGGTCAGATTCTTGCACTCTCATTTAGGTCAAGTATGTACTCCACAGCACTTCCCTACACTTAGGATGAATTAAAATGTCTGAATCAGATCAAGTGTGATCATTGCAATTACTGTCACACTGATGATATATTACATTATTGATATAACATAAACCAAATCTTATTAACAACGTGGAAAGAAAGTATTATGCAAGACAATTAAAAAATGAGACTTCCTAGACACAACGATCTTAGGAAATTATTTGTTTGTTCTGCGTTGTAATATACCATCTTCTTTACTGTATTACTGTGGTTTTATCTGTCCCTCTTAACTGTATAATCTAAGTGCAGAGCCTTGTTACATAATTAGAATTGTTTTGCTGTATCATGTCACAGTGAGAGAGAATAAGGAGTTGTAACAGCAACAGTAACAGCAGGTTTTGTGGATTACTGCTTTCCCTCTTTCAATTTTTCTTTTCTTCTTTCATTTTGTGTTAACTGTAGGCCATTTTTCACTTTATTTCTTGCCAGCACTGTTGTTTATTTGGTCAGCAGTGCTCTACAGTTGCTTTGTGGCTGGCAAGTTTCCCCACGAGACTATACCTGTCACTTCTGCTATGCAGTCAATCTTGGCAGGCCTCATAGCCGAGATTCAATCTCCTGCCAGATTTCCCAGTTATTAAGACTATCACTATGTAACTTGAAGAGGAGGAGGAGGAGGAGGAGCAGGAGCAGGAGCAGGAGCAGGAGCAGGAGCAGGAGCAGGAGCAGGAGCAGGAGGAGATGGAGGAGATGGAGATGAAGAGGTGAGAAAGACGAAAAGGAAGAAAGCAGTAAAGAAACGAGACAAGGACGGAGACAGGGAGGAAGGCAGGGAAAGCAAACAAGTTATATAAATTTTATGACAGATCCTTATAAAACATGGAGAAAAATAATTTTATGCATAGGAAGCAAGCAGCTTCCCTTATTTACAAGCATTGTATCCATACTCAAATTCTAAAAAAAAATATTTTTGAATACTTTTAATCCTTTAATTCCTCACAGCCGTAATACTTGGAAATCTTTGAGCTGCAGGAGTTTTAAATCCTTTATTTAAGCTAGTTCAAACATCAATAGTTCTCTGGTCTTTATGAGATAAACTTTTATTTTCAAAACATTTATTATTTTCCCTAGTCCGTGGTATTGTCAAGGTTTTGTGTCTGATCTTGTAATTTCAATATTTTCTGAATTGTAACAAATCTAGTTTTTAATCAGTATCAATATAATCCAATGTTTGGAAGCTGGAATACTTATTTATAGATTAATAGTTTAAACTTCTTAAACAGATCATGAAAAGTTTTATGCATTAATCCTCCTTAGCACTTTCCAATTTTAGGTGAATCTGTCTCTGATGTATCATAGCATACGTAGAACAGCTTTAAATTATATGATCTTTCAGTACCCTTGACAATGTACATAGCAGGTTCACAAGCATATAGGTAAATCCTCACTACTTTTCTTCTTTCCTCTCCCTCAAATTCCAAAAAACTTTGAAGCAGAAGGATTCTTCAAGACGTTAACAGGTGATATAATCATTTTTTATGCTGGAATTGCAAAAATTAACCAGATCAAGGCCAATAAACTCATCTTTATGTATACAAAGGAGTCAAAAGCATTCTGAGCATGGCCTGCATTAATGGAACTGTGTTTATACCTATTCTAAATGATTCTGCTAAACCAGATATTATGCATCAGATGCTAACATCAGCGCCAGAAAATACTGCCACAGCAAAGAAAGAGCTCAGCAAAGATAAATTTCATGAGTAAATCCACGCCAAACATTCATCTAGGACTTGTTTATACATTATAGGAGTCAGCTATTTTGAATATGTTGGAAATATATAACGAAAGAGATAGAACACTTGCATCACTTCTAGGAGTGAAACATGATTTACTTTTGCAACATAAGATCTCTGCTTTAGAAATTACACTAGATTCCCAAGCTCATTTTCAATGCATGAAAGGAAAGATTTAACATTAATAAAACAAGTAACATCCAAACAACTATCTGCAAAGGTCTGTCCTATGTATGCCCTAAGTGAGCAATAAAAACAAATTAAATTAAGCACTAGCTTTTGTGTATGTGTTCCTCCTCCCGCAAGTGTTTAAATTCACATACTTCCTAAGTCATAACCATTACTCTCTAGATCCTTTGCATGCTCCTTTGAGAATTAATATTACTACTTTGCATAAGAAAAATAACAAGTAGCTGGCTACTGGTTTAGCTAAGGTGGTGAGTCTTCGCCCTTGAGCTCTGACCTTAGATACAGGCAAACATATGATTGAGAATTTGTGTTCTCTTATGGTTTCTTAATGATCTTGGACATTATATTGTGGAAGACTTGCAGGTTTTTCAGACACTGAAGACAAACAAAGAGGGCCTTGACAGTTTATGAATCATATCTCTTTCCATTCAAAAGGAAGATATTTGGCTGCAGCAAAACTCACAAAACCAAAAGCCTTTAATGATCCTGACTAGAAAAGGATGCATCTCATCCTGTCCACTTCCCTCATATAAAGAGTTTTTACTAATGTTTCCTGCTGTGGGACCTCAGCTCTGGTTTCCCATGTGAGAATTTATGTCCTATTACATTCTGAGTCCTAATGCACACAGACTGTGAATCATTATGCAAGCATACCCGTATATTATAGATATAATTTTTGATCCTGGTTGATTTAAGAGAACGTATCTTGCTATAGATAATAATAGGCTCTTCCTAAGCTTAGACAGTAATAAATATGAGCAATATTTTTAGGTGATTTTTTCCTTTGGCATTCTAAAACTGTATCTTCTCTTCTTTGTTTCACAGAGATTTCAATTTATTTTTTTTTCAGAGGTTCTGTAGTTCAGGTTATAAAAGCCAAACCATGCAAATTCATAGAACATCTGAATCTCCCTCTGCAAGGAAACAAAGCTTATTAATCACTTTCAGTGTAACTGAAAGCCCTCCCACCACAAGATGAACAACTTCAATGCAAAGGCTGAATAAATAATTAACACCTCTTACAATTACCTGACAGGACTATTTGAGGCATCTGGATCATGGGCTGCTACAGTTCCAATGATAGTGCCAACCTTTGCTGCTTCAGACACCACCATGGAGTACAGACGCGAAGTAAACACAGGTGGCTCATCAACATCTTCTACAATTATCTTCACTGTTGTCATATCACTGAATGGCCCCAGACTCAGGAAACGAGGGTCAACATGCATATTGGCTGCTTCTATCCTCAAGGTATAGCTTGTCTTAGCTTCAAAATCCAGCTCCTATACAGGCAAAGTTATTTGGAAATTTTATTATTCAGTGAAGTTGACGCAAAACTGTTTCACTTAAAACTTTCAGTAAGTACAAAATTACCTTTGCTGTTTGTATACAACCAGCACTTTTGACTGGCAGATCATAGTTGATGGTTCATTTTTAGCTTTCTCAAAACCCTATTTGCAGTATCTCACTAGTGAATATTCTGCAATGACTTTAACAATAAAGATAATTCTACCTTGTGAGTGAAACAATTTTTTGAGATAATGGCAAAACTTTCTGTAACTTCTGTGAGGACCAAATTCTCCCTGATTATTTCACCACTGTGAATTAATACTTATTTTTGTCTTATTAATATTTTATCTAAGCTAATGGCAAATATAATGTGACATATTACCCAGATATAAGAACTCAATATAATCTTTACAGGTTACTTACAGGTGAAACCACCTCATTCAGAAAACTGGGAGTGGGATTTTTTTGTTTGTTTTAAATTTCTTTGGAATTTATTGGTTTTTGCATAGTATTTGGATTGACTAAACAATTCTTTCTCCAAGCTCTTATAAATTTATGTAGAAAATGTGGCAATCACTTAAATGGCACTGCTTCTATGACAAGATTTTATACTGAGATGCAGCCTGGAGATTGTTTTGGTTTGTTTTGCAAAATACAAGTAATTTTTTTATACCTTCCTTCTGCTTTCATTTTCTTCAGTGGAAGTACAGTTTCTTTTCAAATAAATATTGCATTATAATTAAAACCTACCCCCCGCAACAATGAGGTATCTGTGATCTGGGGATGTTCAGATTCTTCAGAAAGAAGAAAATTATTTTTGAGGAAAAGAATCATTTTAGCTCACAGGCCATTAATGAAAGAAAACATCAAGTTAATATTAGAACCATTTATCCTGTATCAATAGTCTTAGTTTGTCAGCTTGCACCAAACAAAAGCTAACAATTCTTTTTTAATTCCAAGTTTAATCATTAAAAACAGCAGCAAAATACCCAAGCACTTCTAAAGCTTCAGTCTGGTTACTCAACTATATCTTCAAACTATAATTCCAAGTGTATAAAACAGATTAAAAATGTTTTTCTGTGGTTCTGATACTGAATACATCACAGAGATCTGAGATGTGCTTGCAAATTAATCCTCCAGCATCTGCGGAACATTTCAGTATTCACTCAGAGGAGCAGAAGAGGTGAAACACACATCTGTTGACCTACAAGGGCCTAAGTTCTCCATCTAGTTACAGTCAGATAAATCCCAAATGAGCATCTTAAAGTCAGCGATTATGCTGATGCTATAATACAGCTGCAAACAGTCTAGATTTAAATATGAAAAGTGAACTGCAGCACAGCACACTCAGAAAGGCACTGAACTTTTATAAACTCTGTGTGGCAGCAAAAGGCTTTTCCAACTGGGAATACATGTGATCCTCACATTATGCAAGCACTCACTTCTTGCATTGAACCAAAGCTGCAGTATGCACAGCTCTTGGAAAACGGATATGCTGAAATAGAAAGGTTGTCTGGATACTGGTCACTGTACTGGATACAACTGGTCAGTATTCATTAATAAAGCACGTTTAATAGTTTTTTGTATTTTCACTTTTGGTTTTATATTTAAAGTACAATACATGTGCTATGAAACAACCTCACAGCCACAATGCAAATGCAATGTGATGTTGGAATGATGAAAAATGTCTCGGAAACTTCATTCTACGATGATAATAATTGGGCAATTGATATGACCAGATGAGCAGCAAGGTTAGAGAGAAGACAAACAAGCACACAAATATCTTAAGACATCATATTATCTAATAAAAGCAAACTATTAATTTAAAAAATTATAACCTGAAAAAAACAGCATAATAAAGAATGAAATGATAACCTGAAAAATGTCAAAGACAAAAGGCTAACATTTGTTGAACTAAATTAAAAAAAAACAAACCAAAACCAAAACTCCCCCTCAATAAACAAGAACACCAGCCCCTTCGCAAACAGCATATTTTCAGTCAGAATGTACAAAAGTATGCAGTGGAGAAAGGAAAGCTAATTTATTAATGAGTGGTATCTGTTGAAATTGGGTGATTGAGATTACAGTGATACCTAATCAAACACATGGAAATCTATCATGAGACTGCAGAAAAGATAGCTGCTTCTGATATACTAATGTCAACAGCACAGTCCTTCAAAGTAAAAAAAATAAATTGAAATATCTGATTTAAAAGACAAAGTGTACACCATATATGTAATTGGAAACATTATATTAATTTTAATTGACTTGCACAATAAAAAAGAAATAGTATTTAAATTAATTTCAAGACACCCCCATATTTCTACATTGATCAAAGAAGACTAATTTAGAACTTTATTAACTGAAATCATAAAGAAGTATTTGTTCATATGAATGTTTATCACGAAGGAGTGTTAGACCAGTAGGGAATTCACCAAAAATATGCGTTCATTAGAATAATATTTCCTCATAGAAAAGGATGAAAAACTAACAGTGGTGTAGATATATATTCCAAACAGCCTTGCTTACTAAGTGCATGTTCAACCTTCTCTAACTTAGCCATGAACATCTAAGAAAATCATCATATGGTCCTTAATGTGATTGTAGTAAAATTCTTCCAGGAAAGATGTCAGCTGGTGAATGCCTGTTTTTCAGCAGTCCCTAGTAAGGGACTCTCAATAACTGAAAGAAGTAAACATCTGCTCTCAGCAACATGAATCCTTCCCTAGGATTCCCTCAGATATCTTCTGGTACCCAATGCTGCTGACAGTATCCAAAATATATAAGGATCATTGTTAATGAAAAATAAATATACAAATTTTAAAAATTAAATCTATGTATATACGCAGTGGAGAACAGTTGGTGTTTAGAAGAGGGTAATTATGGATTGACAAATGGATTTTACAATATCGTGATTTTATTGCAGTGGCAATAATGTTATTTTCAGTTCTTTCTAGCAGAGCCTGTCTTCTGAGGGGCGTGGCAACGTTTACAAAAGCTACAGTCATCATCCTCAGTCTGTTACTCTAAGACACACAACCTCAAATCCTGTGAGGAATATAGAGGTATCAATCAGGGTTTGAGGCAGAATATAATCTGGGAAAAAATCCAAAATATCTAAGGTGTGGTTAATGCACAAGAGCTCTTGACCTGACATAAATATGTCAAAATTTCTTAGCAAATATATTGAAGAAATTACATGCTACACCCTAATGAAAGATGAGAAAGTGAACTGGAAAGATTTTCTCTTTTTGTTTCTTCTTACCTAATTATCAATGGTGTCTGTTGTACAGAGAGCATTATTTAAATGGCTTTTGGGTCATGCCTTCATTATTTCCTACTATAACAAAAGCACAAGATTCCGGTGATGGAACACCAAGTTAACAGAGTGCAAATCACTACATCAATGGTGAAGGTTAAACAGACAGTGTATACTTCAGTCCTTCAGTAGAGTGGATAGAGTTTAACCACTTCATTAGTATGTGTGCATTAATATGATCTGATTAGAGCTTCTGCAGGATCCATTAATCTTTCCTTTTGTGAATTTTTTTTTTTCTTCTTTTCCTTTTAAGGGGTAAGAATTTTATCCTCTCTGAAGGAAATTGCAAAACAAGTCTTCTATTTTAGAGAGGTTGGATATGAAGTTATAACTCACAGAAAGCCCATTTTTATAATGCTCACTTTTATTATATGGTAACTTTGTAATAATATACTTTTCAGAGGTGAAAATCCCATTTTTAAGCCCAGTTGAGGTTTTATATTGAAAATTGCAGTACATCAAACAAATGTACACAATCTCTCAAAGGAACCATGGAAGCCTCAAGTTCTTGCATTGTAAACTCTGATACAGAATTGAAAGAAAAATTTCTAGCTAAAAAAAAAAAAAAGAGAAATGTTAACAGTAATGGAAAGACAGCTTTTCACTCAAAAGCTTATGCATAAACCCTCTCCTCCCCCCACCCCCACTCTATAATTGCCAGTATTGCTTTTAGAACTAACTCAGGTTTTAAAATAATCTCCTAGCAGTCAGTTTCTATGAGAAAGCACTTTGCAACATTATTTTTCCCTTTAACATTCAAACTGTTTGGTGATGTTGCTGGTAGAGCTGTGTATTGAGGGTAGAAATGATGGCAAAGTGAACAAGAACTCTATCATGGGAAATCTTAATGCTTGTCACTTTCTGCAGTGAGACGTTACAACCCTCACTCTGCAGAGTATTTAGGGGTTTTTGGCCTTTTTCTTCCCCCATTTAAGTCCACTAAAATCTCTCCATAGACTTCCAAATGGCTTGAATCACATCTCATAACATTTCCAAAAATCACATATGATACATAAAATAAAAAGATACCTTGAGGCCTTTTATTATTATTAAATTAAGTACTTTAATATTAGTAATATTTAATAATTAATATTTAATATTAAGAACTTTGAGTACCAAATATTTGATATAAGTGTAGGTGGATACAGAGCGTCAAGTTTTTATCTTTAGATGTTTTGCTGCTAAGCTATTAATATTACTGAAGTCTAATTTTAGCCTGCAACTTTGTGAATAAAGTAAGATCTGTACTTATATGATGCTTTTTTTAGTACACTATTTCTAGGAATAGTGCTTTGGAAAGCACAAAAAATAAGGGTTTGTGTATGTACTTTGCTTAGAAAGCAAAGCCAAGACTTCATTCATGTGTATTAGAATCAGGATTCTGTGAAAAATCAACATGAATTCACTTCAAAATTGTACATAGGTTTGCATGGACACTTCAGAATCTGCTGTATTAAATTACTGAATCATCATTCACTTCCATAAATGTTTCTTCAATTCTAAGATTTCTACTGCAGAGGAGAATCTGACACATTTTTTAAAACTCCAGTACAAGCAGAAAAATTACTTTTTTTCTCCAAACACCCTCACCACTGTGAAACTGAGCTATGCAAATGATCTGAGTCCTTACTAACGGAGCATTGATAGCAGTATGTAAATTACAAATCAAACCACAGGAAGAAATTGATCCTACTCTACAGATGGAGAACTGAGTCACAGTGTGAATGAAGAAAAAATTTCTAAATACTTCTAAGAAATATAAATGCCTGATTCCTTTTCATAAACTCTACAACTCTTCTTTTTTTTTTTTTTTCTGAAAAGATCACATAAGATGGATGTTTTCCTAAATCCGGCTTAAAGGTAACTTATGCATCTAGTTTAGTTTTACTTTGGAATTGACAGCCCATGGCTTCGACAGCTGCACTCTTTACTGAGTTAAAAACTGGCCAGGCTCAGAGGGTTGGTAGTGAATGGAGTTACATCCAGTTGCCAGCCAACCACCAGTGGTGTTCCCCAGGGCTCAGTGTTCAGTCCAGTTCTGTTTAATATCTATCAATACTTTGGATGAGGGGATGGAGTTCACCTCCGTAAGTTTGCAGGCAACATTAAGCTGGGTGGGAGAGTTGATCTGCTGGAGGGCAGGAAGGCTCTGCAGAAGCATCTGGACAGGCTGGATCAAAGGGCTGAGGACAATTGTGTGAGGTTCAACAACAAAAGTGCAGGGTTCTGCACCCGGGTGACAACAAACCCCTGCAGTGCTACAGGCTGAGAGCAGAGTGGCTGGAAAGCTGCCCAACAGAAAAGAACCTGAGGCTGCTGATCATGAGCCAGCATGTGCCCAGGTGCCTCAGAAGGCCAATGGCATCCTGGCTTGTATTAAAACCAGTGTGTCTTGAAGGACACGGCCAGTGACTGCCCCCCTGTACTTGGCACAGGTGAGACCACACCTTGAGTTCTGTTTCCAGTTTTGGGCCCCCCACTCAGGAGGTGTGGGAGTGTAGAGAGAAGGGCAATGGAGCTGGTGAAGGGTCTAGACAATAAGTTGTATAAGGAGTGGCTGAAGGAACTGCGGTTGTTTAGACTGGAGAAAATAAGGCTCAGAAGGAATATTATTTTCTACAACTACCTAAAAGGAGATTGTAGCGAGCTGGGGGTCAGCCTCTTCTCCGAGGTAACTAGGGATAGGACAAGACAACACAGCCACAAGATGTGCCAGGAAAAGGTTCAGGCTGGACACCATAAAGACTTTCTTCACTAAAAGGGTACTTAAACATCGAAACTAACTGCCCAGGGGATCATGATCCCTGGAAGTATTCAAGAAATGACTGGATGAGGCACTATAGTCTAATTGACATGGTGGTGTTCTGTCAAAGATTGGACTTGATGAACTTGGAGGTCTCTTCCAACCTTAATAATGCTGTCCTATGATTCTATGGTCTTCTATTCTGTTCTATTTTACGATTTACTACAGAGACTGTGCTACAGTGAAGAGATTAGCCGAACTCTCACACTATTTGCAACATCCAAATTGTAGCATGAACTGCTCTGAACAGGATAAAAATAAGAAAGATTTCTTCTGTTGCATCTGACAAGTGTGAACTTTCATTTATTTGTTAGTACTATTTAACAAAAGAGAAATTGAGTAAATAAACAAGTGGGAAGATTTCCACAGGGACTTGAAATTACTAGGCAACAAATTTTATGAATATAGTAGGTTACAGGAAAAGACCCTCATTAGCTTTCCTACCACTTTCCCATCCTTCCTTTAAGCTGAGAATACTACTTATGGATCTCATTCACTTGTTTTTTGTAACAACTTCTGAAGAAAGAGGAAAGACAAAGAAAAAGAAAGTCAAAGTTTGTCTTCCGGAATTTTCCATATCCTATTTCAGGTTGTGAAATAGCTGAAAATAGCCTAAAAACGACTTACATACTTTTATAATACCATTGTAGATACATGCTGGATACATCTTTTGCATATGAATTCAGCTAACATATTGCAGAAGAGAGTAGATTTTATTTTTTAGTGCCAATAACCAAGTAAATGGTTCAACACTGTTCTACTAGCTTCTGTCACTGGATGAACTTTTAGCTTCTCTAATCTTACAAACAACAACTCTACCAAGATATGACATTGTTATTATGTAAGCCATAAATTCATGAACAAAATTAGCCCTTGTCCCAAACATTTTTAAAATGTTTTGTGTGTGTTTTTTTTTTATTTGTTTTTGCTTGATTTGTTTATTTTGGTTTCATTATTTTTGGTGGTGGGTGGTGTTTTTTTGTTTAGAATGAACTTAAGCAACTTCCTGGAATACGTGAACTTCACATCTCATTCATTTAATCCTGATTCAAATATCCTAACTGGGGCAAAATAAAACAAGGTGTGACAAGTATGTGAAAAACCATACGGCTGCAAAAACTGTGCAGTGATACAGCACACATGCTTCTTAGTTGTGCTGCATAAGGCAGTACACTCCTACTCTTTACTCTGTGGAAGGATAAAGACCAAGTAGATAAAAACACAGAGAAAGCCTTCTTCCCTTGTCTGATGGTCAAGAGTGTCAGACTATTGTCAAAATGTTATTTTGAACTGAGGTTTAGTCTAGTAGCTAATCTACACCGACATTAGGCGCTAGGTAGCAACAGTACTAGCATGTTCAGGAACATGTAATCCCTATTCCTGCCATGGCTATAAGAACTATGAGCAGAACTACCCCTACTATTCAGAAAACTGCACTGTTCTAGAAATGTTTAGAGAAAAATCCATCCTGAATAAACTGTGCAAGCCAGAGAGGTATCTGGGTTTATAGCAATGCAGAAGAACTATAAGGGAAGGAATACACTCCATATATTTCAATGGATATCACTATTAAGAGTAAAACCACTTTTTCTTTTTTTTCACTGACTTGTCATGTTTTGAAGTGTCTGTGTTACAGGGTACAGAGAAGAAATATGTTCAAACGTGCATGGAAAACAATCCAAAACAAAAAATTAAACACACTCAAACCTTATTCACCAGTAATCTTGAGATACACTTAACCATGTAACATTTTTCTCTTTCTAATATCATGGTATTTGGTATCTCTCTGTTTCAAACCAGACCATTTTTCTGCAATTTTTGTTCATCCTTGGGCACTTTTTTTAATATTCCATAAAATGAATATTGTGGAATAAAAGTAAAAAAGAACATAAAAATCCTTCTTTGCTCAGCGAATTCTTAAATCACACTTCTCTTCCTACAATTTTCTTTTCTTTCTTACAAAAACTCTTTTTAAAAAAAATTTAACGCTACTTATGTGTTAAAAGAAGTGTTAGTTTTGAGAGAGGAAGTCAACTTTCAAAATTGTCTTGAAGCAGTTATCCTTCTAAAAACAGAATGCAAAATCCTCAGCTTGTGTGTGGAACTCGGATAACCAGGTGCCAAACTTTCTCCACAACATCCAGCACAAAAATGAATGGAGAAGTGCCTTCAGCTGCTCAGAGTTACTGCCAGTGATTTTCATGCCCAGCCTGCTGAGCTTTATGTATGACTGCAGCAGAAGTATGCAAAACTGAAGCATCCATTTGCATTTACAACCAAAGCATGCCTTTTCCTAAGTCTTTGCCTTGGCATTTTGCTGCCTGATGTGTACACAGACATGTCATCTGAGCATATCAATGCTCACAAGTTGAAAACGATAGGCATGCATTTTGAGGCTGAGCTGTTTCTCAATACCTCAGCTGATTTTAGGGCATGAAAAGGAGAAAGGTAATTGCATTCAGAGGAGTACAGAACATCACGTGCTGGACAGTAAAATTAGGCAGATTCCAGGCTACAAGCTGAATTTCTTCCCTGATTTCTTACTAAGAAGCACACATTATCATACAGGGATAACCTGACTCCATAGTGATCTGGCAGCTAAGGCTCAGTGATTGAAGCCCACTTAACCTACATATGCAGTTATTAGTGGACTTCAATTCAATTTATCGTCCAGAAGAAGGTGCAGTTGCCTGATAGCCACTGTGCTTCAGTTCCTCACTTCTATCCTAGACAATGCTCTCTACAGGGTTGGCATGGGGGGTCTTTCAGCAGTGGGCAAAGCACTAGGTTCCCTGGAGTCCAAATGAAAAGCTAAAGACATCCAGAGGTTTGGGAGGTGCCCCTCAGCATGGAAAGTCACCTTTGGGTATGTCAGAGTATGTCAGGTTCGGGTGAAGGGCAGTCAATTTTCCCTACAGCAGACCAGTCCTGTGCTTTGCATTCATAGCTGGAAAGGCAGTGACAACAAGCCAGCTTTCTGGCTAGTGCCAAGCAGTGCTGGCACAGCATCAACGCTGTATCTCCAACATTCCCCACACTCCCCAGTAGGCTGGTGGGCAAGATCTCGGGAGGAAACTCAGCCGGAACATATGATCCAAAGTGACCAAAGAGATATTCCATGCCATAGGGCATTTGCTCAGATACAAAAGCTAAGAGAAAGGCAGTGGGATGGAGTGGGGGGGTGGGCATTCGTTATTTACAACCTTCGACTTCTGAAGCAACTGCTACTTGAACTGAAGCCCTGCTTCCCAGGAAGTGGCAGGACATCTCCATAAGGAATAAGATCTTCTGTTTTTTCTCTTTGCTTGGCATGCATGTGACCTTCAGTTTTGCTTTTGTAAACTGCTCTTAACCTGAACCACAAGGTTTTCTCCATCTTATTTTCTCATCCCGTCCTGCTGAAGAGGGGGTGATAGACTGGCTTGGTCGGCACCTGGCACTAGCCAAAGACAGAGGAAAGTCTGTCAAAAATAGTAGGAAAATTAGAGAAAAGGTCTAACGCTGCAGAGAAAAAAGCCTGAATTCTTGTGTCAAAATATAGCAGTATGTAGGTATAAAAATTATTAACAGATTAGACCATTTGATCAGGTCAGCGATTTGTACCCTTTTAACGTAGTCCAACAGCTACTTCATAGAGCACTTCTCAGGACAAATATTCAGTACTGAAAAGTCCAGTTCAGCTCCCTATCTAAAATGATCATAGAAATAAAAAATGTCAATTATCTGGCCCACTGTATAGCACTGAAATCAGGATACTCCAGGAACAAATTCCATGACTACAAAACCCTACTGAAAATGGAACTGACCTCACCCGTTCTCAGATCACTGAAGATCCTGACTGATTCAGTATTGCTCGTTGTGGCGCTGGTAAATATTCTCTCTCTAGGATAGGCACAATTCTCCCAAATCTTTGCCCAAAAACTTTAAATGAGCAAACTTAAGGAGCCACACTGAATTTGGCTGTTGAACAAAAAGACTACTAACTTTTCATCACTTGTATTTCAAACGTGCTAAGCAGAAGTACATTTTGCAAGAAGCCTAAGATGGGTGTTTTTTCCTTGTAAAAAGATGATTCACATCACACATATTATGATCTTTCAAGGGTGAACCTACTTCATTTGCTGTGACATCCATGGATGATTACCAGCTCTCAACAGGTGCTAAGGGCGTCAGAGAATTAACCCATTGCTCTGCAACATCTTGCAGTCTTGGCTTCTTTCAAAGGAGAAATATAACTGAAGCTTTATATTGCTTTAAGAAGAAATTGATCCATCAGAGAAGGGGAAAAAAATCTCAAAACAACAAGACAAAAATCCCTCTCAACCAATAGGTGAGGTTTACAAAGACTAAAGAGTATATAGGGAAGGAAAATCTGCTATCGAACCATATTAAGTACAAATATAGGTCCTTGTTCAGAAACATAGTTACATGTATTCCAAAATGCCAAGCCATTCTCACATTTTAAGGCTATTAAATTGTTGAGGTATCCACTCAGTGTAGGTAGCTGGGTGAGCAGCTGCAGTGAGAGCTGCAGGTTGAGCTCTGGGTGGGAACCCCAGGCCGTGAAATGCCAACCTTTTGCGTTACAAAGGTCACAGGGACCTTGCCAAGCATTCACACATAAAGAGCAGGAAACTATATTATTCCTCCTTGGTGTTGTATTTCTTTTACTGTTCAAAAAATTCAAATTTCCTTGAAAAATATTTCGGTACATTTTTACTTTTTAAAAGGATAGTCTAAAAATGTGTTGCAACTATATAATAAAACTTGGTTTTCATATTTTTATATAAATATGGTTTTTCAATTTCATGATGTTTTCTAACTGCACATGTAGAAAGCTATGAAGAAAAAATACTTATTTAAATTTTTCAGGATTTTTTTTAAATAACATTTTTTAATAATACATGATCTTGTAAACCTACTACTTTTACTGTTACATGATTTTAAATTAATAATACATGCTTTCTGAATAGTACCACTTCAGCAAAAGACATGTAGATAATTATTTTTAAAATTAATTTCAGCATCCATTTTTTATTTGGAGCTTGCATTTTTACTGCAAGATATATTTTCACATTTTCTACACTTTAATACAAAGAAAAATGAGACTGAAGTTTAGATTCCCATTCAAATGAGGCGCTTTAAAACAGCCTCCTCATAACAATACAGATCTTGTCAAAGAAAATGCAGAATATTTTTCATCATAAGTCATTAAAAACCTCAAAATCACACAGTGAAGTCAAGATTAAATATACCAATGGAAACAATTACAGCAGAAAAGGCTCTTAGAAACAAAAACTCATACTCTCATTACCTGCTCCCATCTTGAAGAGTGTCAAACAGAATCAGTGGGTAAAATCAGACTGACCTTCTGAATGGTTATGATTCCCTCTTGGGTGTCTTTGTCAACAGAAATTTTGAATACTCCCAAACCATCACCATCCACAATCTTGTACTCCATTTCAGCATTAGGTCCAACATCTGCATCTGCAGCTTTTATCCTGGCCACCACAGAAGCCACTGGCAAAGACTCTGGGACATTATACTGATAAGATCCTGCAAAATTTAAAAATTTAATGAATTCAGAGTCTTCTGGGACTGAAAGCCAAAAAAAAAAAAATCTAGCTGTCTTAAATCTATCCTCCTTTAAATCATGTGCCTGCACATTTACTCAGGCTACAAGAATATATTCTTCAGCTTTGAAATAGAATTGCCCTTTTTGCTAGGTTTTCTTTGTGACAGACTCTACACGCAACAGGCATGACTTCTTCATGTGACAAGAGAAGTATAAGGCAAAGACGCAAAAATAAAATTCAAACCAACTGCAAATCATGATGTGAATCCCTGATAATGCAGACAATATTTTACTTTGTTTTCCAGAAAAGAGGAAAGAAAAGCAAGTAAGTAAAATAATATCAATTTTAAATCTTATTATTTTATAGCTGTATATCTTGATTAGGCAGTTCATAATATCACTAGAAACTAATATACATTCATTTCTTTAACAGTAAGTGTACAATCTTCAAAATTCTAGCTTTTTTATTCAAGTACAAAATGATATATATGCTATCAAAAGGGTATCAGAGAGCATTCTATAGCCAATAACACCCACACCTTCAAAAACAACTTCAGTTATTCTATTATTATTTCAAGCAGTTGGTGGCTTGAAGTAACAGGAAATCTGTTATATACAGATCTATTTTTTTCCATCGTTAGAGGTGAGGCTGAAGCCAACATGAATATATCCTTCACATTACTTTAATTCTATGTTACCAAGTAAACTTTTTTTAATTAAGAAAAAAAGCACCCCAGACAGAACTCTATGAATAGACTGAGCTCTTCTGGTTTGAGCATACAACTGTGTGCTCCTTTCTTTGGTTAGGATGAGAGCCACCTTGGTCAAAGAAATCAAATGCAGGGAAGGTGACTTCCCAGCTCTTTAGCTTAACACTGTAAGCACGTGACAATGCCAAAGGAATACAAAGGATTAAGGGTCAAGTTAAAGAAACCTGAAGTCTAACTGGCAAGACCTAAATATCTATTAGAATATGTATTTTTTTGTCTATTTATTCATAGAGAGGAAGTAAAATACATCAATAAATGTCCCTGCTGTACACCACTTCATTTCAAGTGATCTGGTATGCATGAGGCAAAGAAAAACAATGCTTACTAAGTAATAATAATAATAATAATAATAATAATAATAATAATAATAAATAGCCTTGCAGTCAGTGTAATAAAGTACTTAACACGGAAAATAAGCACTTTTTGTTTAGAAATAGCAGTGTGTAAAGAAAATAGCAATGTTTAGGAATAATATTACAAGTCACGTATTTACAAAGTAACTTACTGCGTGGGAAGCGGGGTGGGTTGTCATTGACATCAGTCAGGGTGACAGTTACAGAGGTGGTCCCTGACAATCCCCCATTCTGCCCAACCATGTCCTTTGCTTGGATAACTAAGAGGTACTGGTCCTTGGCTTCTCTGTCCATATTCGGAAGGGCAGTCTTGATAACACCTGCAGAAACACAAGGTGTCAAAGACTGCACAAGCAAAAATAGGCTACTGTGAAGGCTATGTTTTCCTTTAAAAGGCAACAGCAGATCAGTGATTGCAGCAAGAGTGGAATGAATTAATTCCAACACTAATATCACAGGTTTTGACCAGGAGTTGCACTGACGTACCATAAGCTTATTTTAAATAGTCACTGAAACCCACCAAGTTTTATTTAGTGCTAGATTCACTGGGTAATTCTGTGCATGATTGTGTTTTCCAACTATCTTCTCCCTGAACTAGTCTTCATAATGTCTTGGGTAATACTCCCTTCCCTGGAAGATGTAATCTTCTGTATTTGATTTCCCACTCTTTCAGAGCTGTGAAGAACAGAATATTCTGCGTTCATTTTTAAGATTCTAAGGTCAAGATTCATTTCACTATCTTTCGAATACCCATTCAACACATTAACTCTTACCAATACTGATAACATGCCACACTTTGCAGATATATGAAATTATCTTATTTTACCATATATTGAATTTAACAATATCCACTTCTAAATCATCGGCATAAGAAAGAGATTTTTTTAAATTATTATTAATGAAATACTTACATATATGAAGTAGTTTTTATGTCCATTTGATGATCTGCATAATTAATTAATTAATTAATTAGTAATTAATTGACATGGACTGAAAACTAGAAGAAAATTCTGTGTTTCATCCTTTCAGCTATGCCGATATACATCAAAAAATAAATATGCCTTCTCAAAATATGATGATTTTATGAATATTTCATGCTCAGTACATAGTACAGCTGCTAACCCTGATTTCCAGAGGCAGCCATTTACTCCACCAGCATTTAGTGTCAGCAGTAAAAGAAACATAAACAAACTAAATAAAGAAGAGGCACATTGGGACACATATCTCTTCATCTGCTGTTTGTTGAATGTTTGCTTAGAGTTTTATTTCTTTTTTCCCTTATGAATGCTGGACTCATCATTAATCACCCCTGGGTTGACACATTTATTTCACAAACAGGCTGCCTGCCACTATTTCACCCATTTTACAAGACATGTAAAAATACAATTAATATATTTCAATTACATAGTGTTATTGTTTCTACCTTGCTTTACTTGGCATGCTTATTTTTCTGTCAAATTACCAGGCAAAGTTACCCAATCATTTCGAAGCAAACCGTCATGTACACAGGAAATTTGAGTATTACATCAAAGTGATGAAAATATATGCAAACATTTCAGTCTGGATTCTTCAAGATTTTGATTTAGCAGAAACTACCATATTATTGTTCAAGGGCTGCCTGCGGTCATTATAACAACATACATGGTACATAAACACACATGGAGAGGGAGAAAGAGAAACAGAGAGAAAACCACTATAAATCGTACTCATTGGAGGGAAAAGGACAGTGCTATATATCCCTGCTGCGCATGGATCTGTTGCAATATGAAGATAATTATAGTACTTATTTCTGCAAATTTAGATGTTGCTAAATAGAGTGTGAACTTTTGGTCATGGCATTGGGACTCAGGTCTGACTCACATCACAGATTGTTTATGATAAAAAGGCTGAATATTTTTTTTCTCTTTTGTCTCAGCTTGGCTGTATCCAAAATGAAGGTTATAACCCTTCTCCTTGTAGGTGTAAGTGAAAGCTCAAGCACTAAACTGAAATGAGCAGAGCAAGAATCTACTTTCCTGCTTTATGAAATAATACAGCAGAATGGGCAATATTTATCAGACCAACAGAGGATTAAAGGTTGCATTTGGTTGTGGTTTAAAAATATTCACAAAATTTCAAGAAAATTGTAGAAACAAAGTTTCACCAGTAATAAGCTTCGAAAGTGGCAGCAAAATGTTATGTCTGATAAGCATAGGAAGCACAGTGTTTTCTTCTTCAAATTAATAAGGAAGGGATTAATTTCCCACATGAAAACTTCAGTTTGAAAGTAGAATGGAGAGTAATTATGCCTTAAATCTATTCTTACGGAATCTGACTATGTGACATTTAGGTATTTCTGAAATCTGCAAAAAAAACTTCAAGGTATTTTGAAATTTTCACTGATAAGAGAGATGACAAAGGGCAGCAGACCAAGCAGTTGGTAGATTTAAAAGACAAGAATTTCCATTCCAGAAAAGTCTGTTTATTACATAGTTCAGATGTGTGGTTTTCATGATCAGTTCTAAAGAATAAGAGATTAAAAGATCAGCAAAACCCGAATGTATTCAATTAACCGAGAGGTCATATTAATAAGTTCCTAGCAAGTTTTGACGCACATTTTCCTTTTTTTCTCAGCATTACTGCAAAGAATTTATGTAAAATTACCTGTTTTGGGCTCCACAGAGAAGTAAGGCTGCCCTTGTAATATGCTGTAAACCACTCGAGCACTGTTGCCATAAGTAGGATCATCCGCATCAGTGGCTGTCACTTGAACCACAGAGGTACCTGTAAAATGTTTGAGGGAGTACTGTACATGAAAGATACAAAAATTTGAACTACACTTACTCAATATGCTGTGCCAGTACATATCTGGAACAGTGTGAAGTGGCTCTTTCACAACTGTTCATCATTTCCATGCTGATTTTGTTTAGTGCAGCAGGTTCTATTCATAAACTAAGAGTATCAGCTATTACAGAATTCCATCTTTGCTAATAGTCACAAACTTTGACTCACAACAGTAAAAACCATCTCACTCAGTAGCTCCTCCTCTCTATCTCTGCCTTTGCTTGGTGGCGGATATGTTAGCAAAATTTCTGGAATGGTGGTGAAGCCTGAAGTCTATTTGAGTATGAAATACAGTAGTAGTAATTTTCATTTTAAGAGAAGTCTGCATGCTGAAATTGTAATGACTCATTAGAAATTCAAACATACGTACATATATATGTTTTACAAATTTTGATAAATGTACACAAAATTATTGTTAGCCTATAAAATTATTTACTGCTTCGTAAAGAGATGGATGAAGAGTTTCTTTCTCAGCTCAGAGAAAACCTGGTGAAACCTGTCTCTTAATTCCTTTAAAAAGCAGTAATTTCCTTCAATAATCGGCAATACTAATTTCCTTCAATAATCTGCAATACTAATTTCCTTCAATATATCCACAATATCAGTTGTGGTAATCTATTGTGTACAGAGCAAGAAATGTCTCTATGTTGACAGAAATGAGAAAGCAAAATTTCTAACTGGCTAATAAGAAGGATATATTTTGTGAGGACCTCATTCTGTATCCAGCATTCATTGCGTTCTTCATGTCAGTTTCCATTTGTTTTGTTCTATACAACAGCTTCCACGGTTTATGCTGAGAGCAGAATAAAGCAACACTCGGGAGCCAAGGCCTTGGCCATGGTCACCACCCTTTGACAGACAGAAAGGATTATTTTTTCTCACTGGTAGATTGTCTGGAACATTCAGACCTTCCATTGAACAGCCCAGGGACCCATCTGGAGGTGAGATTGCAAATTAATATTGTAGCAATTTGGCAGATGCCCAGTAAAGGTCTTCAAGAGAGGATCAGATTGCTTCATAGACTGGATTTAGACACACGATTAGAGAAAAGCATTTGTTAAACACAGTGTTCATTTTCTGAAAGAACACATTTTTGACTTGTGGAAAAGAGACCAGCAAGTCTTGAAATCACTTTTTAAGAACAAACTGCAAAAGCAAGTGTCCAGGGGGAACTTAACATAAATTGTACTCTGGTATCCAAGTTTACTTGGATTTTTTCAGGAAATGGGAGAAAGTTCTGAAACTCCTTCTATCTGATATAGTATATCTCCCATCCATTTTCCTAATCTTTTCTATTCTCAGTTAAGCAGAACATCATAAATGGAGCCTGGGACTAGGCTCGAGGTTTGGAGAGAGGATTAAGTGCATAAAATGGAACAGATTACAAGGGATGGATCCTGCTTGAAAGAATTCTGACCAGAAATGATCATTCATAAGATAAATTTATTCAGGTTATGGGCTAGCTAGGCACTTTCCTGATCTCTATTCCTGAAATATCCGTGACAAAGTAGTATGATTGCAATTCTATTTAAATGCAATTTTTCTCTCTTGTGACCTGTCTAATATTTTTGGACAGGAAAAAGGTTCTTCCCAAGCTGAACTTTCACATGCAACTATTAAGTAGATGGAAAGTTTAAAAAGAAAATTGGTAGTTAATCCATCAAGTCATTTATCAGTTATGGGACTTAAAATAAATCAATTTTCTGTTCACCAGTAACTGAGAGCTTTGATTCAGTACGTCAAACTGATTTTACAGACTACTCTATAATGTAACTTCATACAGGGACCTATTTTAAACTTGCCAAAGTCTATCCAGCTTTTGAGAACAAGGGTATCATAATGACTGTTTGACATCCTGTGTTCTTTGTGAAAGCCAGGCTTACCACATTTACAAAGTCACTAAGCCCTGCCAATGAAGCTTACAATGTCTGCAAATATTGGCAAAAGTGCTTATAAACCTCATACACAGTTACATCTTTGCCCCCTGCTCTTGCTGCTTTCAAGGGCTCCAGACCAATACAAGATCAAAGAAATTACAAGCTCTGCAAACTCAGCACAGACATTTTCGAAATGTTGCAAGTTTAGACGTGCTTGTTTGCCGTAAAAATCTATTGATGTAGCAAACAAACCCTCTACATTCCATGAGATGAATGAAGTAATTATCTGAATCTAATTGTCTCTCTCCCAAAACACATGGATCCTTCAGAAAAGGGTGGTTTTTAAGTAGAAATTCTAACACCAAATCTTTCTGCGATAATCCCATTTAAATGTAATCAGTAATAAAAAACGATGCTTTTCCAGTCCCTCTGTGCTAATCAACTTCTTCTAAACATCAATGGGGGAAAGATATGAAACCCATGCTATTGTCATTATTTCTTTACTAATTACACACACAAAAAAAATGAGCTTCTGAAATCCCACGCTGAGAGGGAGATTTCTGCGCAACATTTTTATTTAAGAATATGCAAGATAACAGGAGGTATTCGAACTATGTGAAAAGTCCTATGTGTAGGAAATCTGTTCTAAGGAAATACAATGCACAGAAAGATCTGTGTTTGAAGATTTCCAGAGATTTGTCCAGAAGAAGCAGATTGCTCTTGAAGAACAGGAATTCCTTCAGAGTGTGATGATTACCATGCACTGCTGTCCTAACCTTTCTGCAACGGATTGATGTCAAATTAAAATACTTAATTCCCTTTAAAAAAACCCCCAAAACATAAAGCTGTGAGGATACTCATGGATAGTAAATAAATCTAAAAGTGTGAGGAAAAATGGGTAGTTGCATCGTAGCTCCAAGTACATCATCTTAGAAGAGTTTGTGTTCCTGTACTGAAATTGTATTCCTCGTATTCTGGAATGCTTTGCCTTACTTTCTAACACAGACAGTCAGCTGTCATACATGCATCCAAGATTAGGGCTTACAGGTAACACGGACAGTCAACAAATGGTACCACACCTTTACTCCATCCAACAAAATGAGTGTTCCTATAAATCTTGTTTAGTCAGCATTGTTCGGAGCCCAGGATTGCAAGTGTAGACAGGACACTGATCCTATCCCAAACTTTCATTAGTGACTTAATATAAACTGCAGCTTCGCAACTATAACTTAAAATATTACTTACAGTTTGTGTATCTGATATGGATTGAAAAAATAAATATGTGTTATTTATTTAAAAAATAACTTTCTCTTTTAGATATGGATTCCTCTACAATTATTTTCCTCTACAGTTTTGTCTTTTTTTTAACATAGCCTGGACATCAGTCCATTAAAAAGAACTCTACATGTAGCAACTTCATAAACTTTTTCAGCAACTGTAGCAAGTACTGAGAAAAAAATAGGTGCTGCTTATCAAAGTGTTCCATGTATTTCTTTTTTTTATAGTAGCTAGCAACGGACTTAATTCTGTGGCACAGATTTCTGGTTTTATTTTCCAGAATGTTTAAGATAATTTTTAACATAATATTTAATAGATTTGGTGGAGATTACTAAATTACGGTAATCTTAGAATTTGACCTATTTATACTGATATTAGGGTAAAAGGATGTGAGGATATTTGCAGACAGGACCTTGAATTTAGAATACTATTTGTACTTAAATTTACCCAAGTCAAGACTCAACAATGCTCCTGGCATGCTGCAGACATTAACCTTTTCTGTGATAGGAAGAGAAAAATCTAAAGTGGTTGCCTGAATTTATTTTGAGTTGGAGATCCTTAAAAAGGATCCTTTTTGAATCTCCAAGTGTATTATTTTAGAGAACTCTGCAGAGCTTTTTAAATGCTTACTAGTAACTTGCAGTATATTTTACCCAAATTTTTAAATAATGTTTTATGAGAAATGATTCTGTGATTTCTGTTTTAATATTGGTGAGATCATTCAAAGGAAAACTGGTTTCTAAAACTAGATGAATGTAAAAAATGCCTAATTTTGAAACTGCACAAACTCTCATCAACTGAATTTTAGCCACATTAACAAATTAAAAATAGAGCTTTAAGGCAGTCAGTTATTAAAAGTATTAATTGATATCAATTAATGATGTGTAATGTATCTAACACACAAAACAATTCCATGATGGCATCATGTTTCTACATGGTATCAGCTGCTACTAAAAACATTAAACACCTTTACTATTAAGTTATCCATAATTCCCGCTTAATCCTTGCATAGAACAATCTAGACTGGTTCTGCTCAGTACCATCTGGTATTTCTATGCTTCTGCCACTGGCCCTCACCCACAGCTGAGGCAGCAATGCCTCCACAGCCTTTCCCCTCCAGGAGTGTGAGGGAGGAGAGTCAGAACCCTCTTCATCTCCTCCCTCCCATCCCACAGCCTCATTATGCTGCCTTCACTTGGGGACAAAACTCAAGACTGGTCCCAGCTAAGCAGCAAGGACAGATAAAGCAAAGCAGAGGTGGCTTGTGCTTGGAGAGAGACACTTCCCCTTCATTCAGGCTCTCAAAGCCTGCTACACACTGTATCAAAGATTTAAGCCCGATACAATGCTTTCACTTTCTTTTCCTTGTTATATAATTCAGATATTTCTGTCCATCTCAGTCAGGGGTAATAAACATGGCAAGAGAGATATTTGTTGTGCTGGGTAACAAGCAAAGCTGTTGATACGGCTGGAGAGCAGAGAAGATTAAACAAACCAAAAGTATGTTGGGCTTTGGAATTCTCATCCCTACATCCCTTGTCTGTAACTCAAACAGACCGGTATCCTTTTGTTTGAAACATAATGCCGCTCAATTTTTTAAGTACCAGACACACTTTAAAAAAAATATGACAAAAACAAACCCTTATGATTTTCAGATAAGCCATATCTTTGGGGGATTTGCCATGAAAAGATTTACAAGCCATCAAGCTATTTACCCTGTTCAGGATAATCAATATAATTGGGCCTGACCCAAATATAATTTGAACCTGACCCGAAGTCATTTCAAATAAAAGAAGAGATTGACTTCAATTAGCCTTAGATAATGTCTAAAAATATTTGTCAAATAAAATACAGAACTGTTATACTTGCATAACCAGCCTGTAGGTTAAAGGTGATAGTTTTCCTAATTTTATAGTTAATTTGGGTTTATAATCCTGTGATCTCTTTCATTTCCTCTAATATCCAATTAAAAATCCTTGTCATGGATATAATTTTAAACAAAATAGGAGAGAGATACTTTGTATCTCCTTAATATTTCATGGATGCTCTAGGTGATTAATTAAAAATTATGTTATATGAATAAAGTATGAATTGCTGTGACTGTGTAAGACAAAGTGCGACAAAGTGTGCCAAAGGAATTTCATGGTAATCCTTAACTCTGTAACAATGCAGTATTTGGTAGCTGTGTGATACTAACCACGAAGATGTTTAAAATGTGCAGTTTCAGGAAGCTCATGAATCTGAAATTACCCTTAGCTGACACAAATCTCAGAGAGTAAACAAGTCTCAGTTAATAACTTTGCACAAACACCTGATTTGAAAATACATTTGGTGTTGTATGGTCCATATAGCAGAGAATTTCTTTTACTCCTTTATGATGTAAATAATCAACAAAATATGCAAAGCAGCTGATTTTGAAAAATAGTCCTTATATTCTCCACTGCACACAGTGCACTCGCCATAGGTTGATTTCCAATATATTTTTTGGAACAAATGCAATACAGATAGGAGTAGAGGCATGGATTTGTATGTGTAGGTTAACCTCATATATCTGTATTAGTTGTCCATACATCAATGCGCTAGTGCAAGAACAGGCAGAGGTAATAAATGCAAAAGAGAAACATGGAGATAATTTCTTTTCAGGTCATAAGACAAAAGCGAAAAAAAAATCTAATAGTTGCTGCATGCTACATCTTACTTAAATAATCTTATTCTAATCTAAAAGGGCAACTTAATTAAGAAAAAAAAAGATGCAGTTTAACACAACATTTTTGAAGTGGATTATTTAGGTTTTACAGTCTTAGATCATCTGTTGTCTAGATTTTTTCAATGTTCAGAAGTAAAAAGTTCCCAGCAATGTATCACAATTTCATCTCCTCCCTGTTACTCTGCAAAAGCTGTGCTGTCTGTCTTTCCTCCAAGGCTAATATTGCCACTTCAGCCATCCACATAGTGCTCGAGTGACAATGAGCAAATGCCAAGTATCAATGAGAAATAGTGTCTGTGCTCACTGCTTAGTAAAATAAATGTATAGAAAACTCATTAGCAATGTTTTACTTATCTTCTATTGACTCCTAAGCTGAGTTTCAAATACATAAGCAATGTTTACCAATGATTGCTGTAGGGCACTTAAGTAGGGAAGATTCTTTTTCTCTCTCTAGCTCCAATTTAGATGCATTGTTTAACATTTAAAAAACACAAGAGATCATACTGAGGAAACTATAGCAAATTTTATGCGCAGCCTTACGGTAAGAGTACCACATTTTAATATGGTTTAAAATCAGTCAAGCAAAGAAAATCTTTATTTCAATCATCACAGAACTCTCTGAAGCTGGAGTGAGCCTTCCCATATACATATTTCCAGTAAAGTAAATTAAGTTTTTATGTTGTTGTTTGTTTTGTTTTTTTTTCTTGCTTGCATTTATAATTTTACCTTAAAGTAACATTTACCAAAACACCTCTGGGCCAAGCCTTAATGCGGTGTGAAAGAGTCAGCTTTCAAAGAAACAGTGGCACCTGACTGACAACAGATGAGCATTTTGGCCACTTTAAAATGAGGAAATAGTGCATTTGATTTTGAAATTCTTCCCTAATTCAAACACAAGAAAAACCAGCATTTCTTAGTTTCCAACAAAGGGTCTGAAGCCTCTAAAACCAATTCCTTTCTGATTCCACTAGAACTCTGAACTATCTCAAGTTGTACCCCAGTTCCTGCTGCTTGCATATATTCCCCAGAAAATGGGATTTCAGTGTTAGAAAAAATATCCAATAAACTGTTACTAAAATGCAAAAAACTTAAAAAAAAAATTATGTTCTTCACTAGCAGGAATTTGAAGAGTTTGTTATGAACAGACCTTTTCTGAATGAAATTATAGACTATCATCTCTGAGTACCGTAACATAGGTGTGAAACTTATTACTGTTAATGGGAATTATAAAACAAAGCCTCTGGGCACTGGAATGAGAAATACACCATAAAATGGTTGTCTGAATCCTTGCATAGCTATCTGAGTTTCACAACATTTTTGAAAGGGTAAATACTTAATCTAGCATGTTATTTCCAGTTAAGTCTTGAAATATCTAACTGTTGCAGGTGCCTCATAGATAATTAACTAGCTTAGTGTGAAACAGTAAAAAATAATGAAACTTTTAAAAAGGCAATAGGAACAAATTTCCCACAACACCCACAGTGTATTTTGCACTTACCCACAGGAGACATCTCAGGAACTCCGGCAGTGTAGGGACCATCCAGAAATTTTGGCTCATTGTCATTGATGTCCTGAATCTTAATGACGAACTCAGACTCTGGCTCCACGGGTTTATTAGTCAGCCTATCTAGTGCTTGTGCTCGGAGCGTGTAGTAGGCCTGCTCCTCTCGATCCAGCCTCTTTGTAGCATGAATATCCCCCGTGTTCTCATCAATAATGAAAATGGAACTTGCCCCTTCGCCTGACAAGATGTATTTGATGGAACCATCTCCTTTATCAACATCAGAGTGAAGCTGGTGAAAAATTGATGAGAGATGAGATTAACTTACAAGAGAGTCAGTGGCATGGAGATATGTAAAAATAATTCCTATGTTGAGCAGTAGTACATGAAATTTTATTGTTCTTGGAAAGATAAGCCGAATGTTTATCACACACAGCATGTGAGGGACCACTAGAATCTGTCAATTCGCTCCTTTAAGCAAGAAAACTTCATTCTTTCCTGCAAACAATCTCACTCTTCTCATGACAGATTTTTACGTAGGCAAATGCATGCACACATATGATCATAACCGTGACTTTATTCCTACCTGAATTTAACTACACTTTTCACTTCAGCCTATAATCCTACTGGAGGGTGAGACTTCAAACAAATGTCAGTATAAACTTAATGTCAGTGTGTGTTTGCTCCTGTGTGTATTTACATATCTTCTCAGTGTTTGCTGTGGAGAGCAGTAAAACATGTCAAATGTTCCTCCTGAGGGAAAGTAGCAGGGCAGGTACTGATCTCTTCACTCTCATGATCAGTGACAGAATTCATGAGAATAGCATGAAGCTAAGCCAAGGAAGGTTTAGGTTGGATATCAGGAAAGTTTTTCAGCCAGAGGGTGGTTGGGCACTGGAACAAGCTCCCCAGGGAAGTGGTCGCAGCACCAAGCCTGACAGAATTTAAGAAGCATTTGGACAATGCTCTCAGGTACATGTGGTGTGACTTTTGCAGTTTCTTGTGCAGGGCCAGGGGTTGGACTTGATTATCTTGATGGGTCTCTTCCACCTCAGCATATTCTATGATTCTATAAAATGAGGCAAAATGCACTGGTTGATAAATTGCTCACTACTATCTGATGGGCCTGCAACTTCAATTCTTCTCTTCCATATCCTGCTTTCCATTATCTAATTCCAGAAAAATGCAGACTCTGAGAAACACCAAGGTGTCCTGGCACTTTTGGAAGTACACAGCTTTGAAAGCCAGGTGCAGTTTCCCTGGGACTACTTGTAGTAGGCACACAAGAAATATACTTCAGTAGTTCAAAATGTATCTTCCATTAGAAAGGCAAGATAGATTTACAGAAAGAAAAATTTTTTCCTCATCACTCAAGCTATTTTAACTTACAGAGCAAGATTCCATAGGTTTTCTAGCTCTTTTACGTCCACCAAGCTTCATGCTCCTGTTACAGAACACAGACTTGAACACCTCTTATATACTTCTCAAACTTGTACCAAGAATGTAATTCATCTGGATATCACGCTATAGTAATACACACATATGATATATTTAATACTGTACAAGTGGAAAAAAATATCAGTAAAATTTAAAGTACTTTCTTGCTTGTTAAAAGTGGATTAACTTGTAAATACCTGAAGACAGTGTTAAATATGCTTGTATTTTTCTATCTCATATCTTCTTTGTACCTGTCCTTATTCCATGTTATCTTGAGTTTAGAGGTAAGTCCACTGTCATCATCATCATAAAAATTTCCATCACTAACATTTTTTTCTGTTAGGAGTATCATTGTTACAGTATTCACTTCCAAAATACATGCAGAAAATTGTTATCTTGGGCATAACTTAGCACAGCTGCAAAATCTCTTCCTATTTCAGCAGGGAAGTATTCATGCTCAGTTTTGAATTTTTCAGCTGGATAAAAAGCTGCCTATTTCTTACACGTTATTTCACTTACACTGTTTGGATATCTCATACTTACGCAATTACAGTGCACTCCTCTCTTTCAAGACAGAAATGGAATCTGAAGCTTTGGACTGGATTAGAAAAACAGAACTAGGGTATCTAAATCAGATTAGCTACATTATTTTGAAATATGGTTTATCCTTATTCTGCTGCTACCTAAATCCAGAGACACCTCAACAAGCGTGAGAGTTCTTTGATGGAGCTCCCCAAACATTTAAAGCCCTACATCTCTGCATACTCAGGAATAAACAATGCTGACACTGAGAGCAGGCCAAGGTAAAATGTCTCTCACATTCAGGCTCTTTTGAGATCTACAGCACTGCGTATTCCTCAGTCCCAATGGCTGAGGTTTATTGAACAAACCATACTTCTTGTGTGCCACACATCAGGCAGCTCGGGCTCTCGATGCTTTTTCAAACTTTGCTGGAGGAACTATCCATCTTCCCTACAGAGGAGTAGTGGCCTGTGCAAGTAAGAATCTGTCTCACTTGTCTTTGATTTTGTTTCACAATTTTTTTCTTTCCTCTTTTCTTTCTCTAATACCTACTTCAGGGTGCATAAGTGTCCTGTGTGCTACAGAGGCACTGTGTGGGTTTCCCTGCGTAGCCAGAATCCTAGTCTCGACTGAAATGCTGCACACCACATTACACAAAAAGTGAGGTTATGGGATACAAAGACTCCATCCCTTTGCCTTTGTTGAGTGATTCTGTTTTCTCCATATCCCATATTCCAGCTGGTCTTTCCGTGATGGCTGAGACTCTCACATTCTCCCTGTAAAGGGTATTCCACCTTTACCGGCATACTTAAGGATGTGTTGGGTGAGAGAAAAGCAGAGGACACCAGCATACCCAGCAGTTCACCAAGCAGAGCAGTTTTCTGAATGTTAGAGATGTACAAGTAGATCTCTCCAAGCAGAGAAAGGAAAGTTTCCATATCTCAGTTGCTGAGAGCAGCACAGCACTGTCACATGGGGATGGAGCTGAGCCCATCTGCACACTATAGTGGTCTCAAGACGCAGCGCTGCACAGCCTACCTTTCACCTTGTATCTACATCTGGCTCTATCCTGAATAACTAACCAGCACTGTTTTGAAAACAAGAGACCTTCAGGGGAGAGGCCAGTAAATCGTTGAAGATGCACTGAGCAAGGCTTTCACATCTCAGAGAAAGAAGAAATTCTGTCGCTTCAGCATTTCCCATTTGCTCACTCAGTGGCTTGCTGATTAACAACACATTGTTCTTTAAGGAGTTCCACTTTGAGGTCCATAAATCTCCTCACGGATTACACTACAGTGGCTTGTGGCCTGGAGTGAAATGCTGAACAGAAGCCACTTTTTGGAATGATGCCTTGGTAAGAAAACTGCTACCGTATGGATTAGTAAAGTGATTAGTGAGGACCTTTGTTATTCCAAGGTTAAGGCTCTGGAACTGCAAACTTCTTTGTATCATTTATCAAAACTTTGTTCTGCTAAGTATTTCAAAACTGTGCTGGCCCATGCTCAAATTAGTAATGTACCATTCTCTACCTGCTTAACCCCAGGAAGGCGATACAGCTCAAGATTTAGTTTATCTTTGGCACTATAAAATAATCAATTTGGCGTAAAGCACTCTAAAGAGCTTTTTTCAACACTTTTATATGTATTTTAGAGGAGATCTGTGATAACTTAAAAGTAATGTACAAGAGAACAATGCAAAAAAAAAAAAATAGTTTGCTGAAAATATTGAGAAGTTTGATGCAGTTTTCATGTCACCTATATTCCAGTTTGACACAATATAATTCTTCCACATAGTGATCTTCAAAGTCATTAATGCAGAGGCATCAATGCTTTGAAACTACGAACAAAATTTATGAATGTCCTGTACCATATTCACAGCTCTGCTACTACCAACCATGACTGCAAAGTACCTGCGGTTCCAGCTATTTAATTTAACATTGTAGTAAGTGAGAAGTACAATTTTCCATATAATGTTGGCTTTAGAAAACACTTTGTACATTTTTTGTTCTTTTCAGAACATTTTTTTCTTGATTGGTTTTGTTGTTGTTTGGGGGGTTTCTTTTGCTCCTTTTTTAATAGAAGAAATACATTAGGTAATAACACCTGGGATTTTTATTTGTTCTTGTTATTAATTTGGCAACAATTACATAGAATGGTATTAGTCCTCAGGACAGTTGTACTACACAGAAAGGTTCCAGAAAGCATCTATGACAGTGCCATCTGCTAGCTTGTCTTTCACTCCTCCCACTTTCTACAGGGCCATTCTTGCAGGAGCAAGAACTGCAGCTCAATCTGTAGCTGCACATGGGGACTATGACTTTAGAAGCAGAGAGGCTCAATGCAAAGTCAGTTTCATATTCTTGTTTCAAGACACGTGGAGGATTCAGGGATTCACTGGGTAAATCTCATCTGGTTCCATTCTGGGTCATTCCAGACAATTCTTCTTTCAGAATCAGTTTGCCATAGATATTGTAAATAAAACACCATGTTTTCAGAAAGAGGAATGATAGACACAGTTGTATGCTTCCAATTAATTTCATCCATTGCCACCTCCACACAATATCCATGATGGTGACTCTCCAGTTTGCCTTGGCTATCAACTAGGCTTATTTTCAGTATAAGATTCATGATCCAATTCTTACATGCTGACCCTACAGCTTTTTGTTACATTCCGCATACATTCCTCATACATGAAGAGTCTAAGAGTTCTGGATTTGGGTGATCCCTGCATGTACAAGAGTAGATGAGAAGAGGAAAGGCAAGCAAGCATCCTCTAGAGAAAGATGATGTATTTTTCACCAGGAGGATAACTTTCGATGTGCTAGGAAAGGTAGCAGACAGTGAACAGATCTAATAATAAAAACCACATAAGCCTTGTTGAGGCAGAGGGACAATGCATGCGAGAAGTGCACTTTTTCTTGTTCTTTAGAAGATAATTTGTTGAGTGGCCTCTAGTGACACTGAACTCAACCTAAAAAAGAGGACACTTAATCTTTTTAGGGTCTAAGTTTTAGAAAATACTTGTTTGGATATGTGTGAGAGAAGGAAGCAGTCAGCTTCACTAAACAGCAATGGTGTTATTACCCTAAATCTTTTAATAAATCCAATTTTGTTCTCACCTTTTTTGGCCTTATACTAAGCAATATAGCTTAGTATAAGGTCTTCCCTAAGGTATTTATGTTTATGTGGACCTTTAGGGTAGTGATTATTCTAGGGAAACCTAAATAAACCATTTCTTTCAAAATTCCTAATGCTCAGTAGTTTCTGGATATTGCCTATTTGTACGTCAACATCTGTACAACCAAAGATGATATCATTTTTGTATCACTTGCTGTTAAAATACTAATGCAGTATTTCCAAAGGAGAAGGAGACTTATTTTTCTCAGTTTGGAGAAATACTGCTCTGCATTATTAAAAGCATTTAGAGTATTAAAAGCAGCTCATCTGGCCACTACTGATCTCTTGTATGTCTGAATGGGAGGTTTGCTCTTTTTCTGATTTTCAGTTCAGCCTCTTTTAAAGCAGGTGCAATGTTCACATGCCTCTCTTCTCTGATTTCTCTTTCCTAAAGATCTGTCTTTGCTTTTGTTTCTCCCCGTGCAGCATGGTCAATGATTCATTGCAGAGTTTATTGATTATTGGTGAAGAAGAAAACTGAAGGAAGAACATGAGGAGCTGATGGTTTTTTGACACTAGCAGAATAACAGAAGTAATGGAGAGAAAGAGATGGACAGGGTAACCATTAGGTGCTTCAATACAATCTAGCTTCATAGCTCCCTGACACCATAGGAAATGTGCCCTCCTTTGCAGAACCACTGAAAAGTTTTCTCAAGGAGGAGTTGCCTTGTCTGCACCCCTTCCTTTCTCTCTATGAAAGTAACCAGAAAGGGAGGAGAGGAATGAAAACTGCCTCTTCCTCATGCCCTGTGAAGGTATCCACAGTTATTGGTGATCGAAAAATGACACAACTGCAGCTTTATTCCTGCCACCTCACAGAAACCAAGGAGGCACTAGGAATCAAAAACAACCATGAAAAAGAAAAAAAGAACTCCAAGCCAGAAGCCATCTTCTTGTCCATTTTATACCCACAATTTACTATCACAAAACAACTGAGAACAGATTGTGAGAAGAAGATTCTCTTTTCTTCATGCTACCTTCTCCCCCTCCTACTTTCTGGGAACACTTAAAAAGGGTATATAAAGGTTAAAGACGTAATTTCTAAAAGGTTAAAGAAAACTGATGATTTGAAACAAAGATGCAATTTAGTAATTGCTATTAAATTTTGGTCATCACAACAGCCAGGTTCAAAACCGCTGTTCTTGGATTTTCTTGGAGTCAATATTTACTATGGTTACACATACAAAGTTTTCAAATCCCCTTTCCCCTCAGATTATTATCGTTAGTATGTGTTTTGTGATGACTCATGAAGTACTAGATATTTACAGGGGGTTTTTTCCCCTTTTTTTTTTTTTTTTTTTAAATGTAACACTATATTTCTCAACTATCAGGGTAACTAAGGGTTCAGTGTTGGTGTTTTGGAATAATTTCAATGCAAATAATAACTAATATTTAAAATTTAACATAGACAATGGAGTTAACATTTCACTAAAATCTAATGAGCCCACATGCCATATTCCTGCAATGTCTAAGGGCTTCAGAAACACTTAAGTTACTAATAGGATCATTGTTTTCAGAGGGAGCTGTGAAACTATCATCCTTGTAAACTCAAACCATATTTCACTATCAACAGCCTAAGACATCTTTTTAAATTTCTCTTTCAGTCTCATTACAGAAGTCATGTGGGAAAGAAAAAGATTCCTCAACATTTTATTGATGTCAGCAAAGGCTTGTGATTCATATAATTGACTTCATACCCAGGCACCGGTGAAAGTATTATTCAGTAGGTAATGATTTTCTTATAAAAGTCTATTCTCCAAGAAATGTCAAGAAAGTGATAAAGGAGCTCCTGGAGGGCTTTCGTTTGCTTTTGGTTTTATTAATTTATGTAAAACTATAGTATAGGCCTAGGCTCAGAAAGAAATATGCTGATCTATGTTCCGTGCTTTCAGCATAAGAGATAATACTAAGGACAAGAGATCAAGTCAATATAAACGGCTATACCCAAAACTGCCACACTTTTAATTAGACTTTGAACAGAAGGAATATGCTTGTAATGCTGCCAGAGTTTCCTTGTCTCAGCAGTGTTGTCAGCATAGTAGGGAACCAGCACAGACAACTGTGGTACTGTGGCATAATTTGCCGTGTTGACGTACTGGCAATTTCATGCGCTGTTTTGTTGCCTTCAGAATTGCTCTTTGCCAGGAAAGTGCAGGGAGAGTCATGTGGGAATGCAACAAGGTCTCATGCTGCAGACCACAGTATAACCATGTTATATTTATCTAACACAAGCAGTTGGTGACAGGGTTACTAAAAATCTGATCAGCCCAGACAAAACTTCTCTTCTGACTTGATTTAAAATATCCAAAACAGTATCTGGAGTGCTCAGAACTGACCAAAGACTTAAGAGCTTCTGAGACAATTGAGGTCCAGGACATTTCAGAGATCTCTTCACATTCAGCACTGACCCTACAGGCTGCCTGAACTGAGGGTGCCTCTGAATCATATTTTGTTTTGACAGAGGTAATACTAGAGTCCTATGAATGACCACAAGGCAGATATATATCTGCCCAGGATCACCGCAAATGCAATGAGGTAATCAGAAGTTACCTACCAAATGAGCACATTTCAGATTCAAGGTAAAACCAAGGCATAGCCCTTTGGGAGCATCAGCTGTCATCCCACAGACTGTCCTTTATAGTCCTCCTGCAGTCAAAATGTATGACATTTGGTGTAATTTGAACCTCTAAGACCTTCATATGCAACAGTATATAAAACCAGTGAGAACAAAGCTCCATCTACAATGAAGATATTCAGGCATTATTAAGAAAGCTAGGGATGAGGTAAAATAAATAAAAATGTTTAATGGGGAAAAGAGGGGGAAAAAAAAAAAAGGTAAAAATATTCACAAACCAAAAGCCAAAGGCAATGAGAACATGGATATGTCTGAACTGCAAGAATAGTATCTGACAGTAATGTTGTATAACTTTTTCAGCATCTTCTTTTCATACTCTTCTTAATGCAACAGCAATTTAAAAAGATGATTACCTGAATCTGGCCAAGTGTCATTTTACTGAGGGTGTTTAAATACTACTATTCAAAGTATACCAAAAAAAAGAAAAAAAAAAAAA
>VZTF01006659.1:816099-900373 GCA_013397755.1 Cnemophilus loriae
AAAAAAAAAGAGGTTGCAATTTAAATTTCCGTTGATTTTAAAGTCACGAAACCAGAGGAGCAAACAAAATCAACATGACTAATAGACAGAGAGAGTAGCATAACTGTCAGCTTACTTTGAATGAACTAGGCATTTTTCTTTAAAAAAACCCCAAACAATCCTTATTTCCCCAGTTAATGCAGCTTTTGAACTCTTTCTTTTCTGTTACAGAATGCATGTGTCTGTACCTAAGAAATTAAAATAGTAAGAATTTGTATTCAGTTACTTATTCTCTCTCATCATCAAATTTGGAATAAGAAGTTAGGTTTTACTATTCCCTCCTTCCTCTGTGTTGTTTCCCCAATAATATGTTCAGAAATATTGGTGGAAGAGTTTAGTGAAAGCCCTTATACAGTGCTTATACTTTTAAACTGTGGATCAGGGCTTCAGAAGGATAATAACCTGATCACCTCAGCCACATGAAGTGAATGTTTAATTTTGCCAACCTTTTGAAAACAGGGGTTAAACAGGAAAGAGAACAGTGAAACTTCTTTATTTCCTTGATGTTTATTTTTCAAGCAAAATTCAAATTAGAAGTACTAAAATTCTAAAATTTTCACTTCATAATATTCCAGTTAGTATCTAAGTAAGCCCTCAAGGCTTCTAGGTTGAAGACTAAGTTCAGTTGAAAAGTTCCTCTAGGAAAAAACGATATTGTCATCTAAAGGCTAGTGAGTTGAATAATTAATAGGAAATACTGAAAACTTGATGTGGTAAGAGCATCCATGTCACATTTCTATGATTTTTTTCTCTTAATACTACTCAATTGTGTCTGTAGTGTTCTCTCTCCCTGTGTATACTTATATAATGTAGCTCTTTATATAGACAGTGATTGTGTATCTTTAGATACATTTAAGTGCATGTGCACACGTGTGCACACACACACATGTACCCTTCCCTCTTCTGTCTTCTTCTTTTCCAGTCTCTACAGCTGCTCGTACTCACAAATCTGTGCCTTCTCCACTCCCAAGTTTTAATAAGAATACAAAATGCCCTGTGGCGACAGGGAATTGTGCAGCCAGCCCATTAAGTTTACTGCAGCCACAGGAGGAACTCAGAAGCAGCTGCTGCTGTGGATGGAGCTGAGTGGGCATATGTAGCTGGCTGAGTATTCTTGAGGAGTTTTAATGGGCCATCATCATGACATGTCACTCTCCAAAATGACTATTTGTCATTCACACTCTTAAAAAGACAGTTTGGCAGCTTTGGGAGGTAAAAACCATCTGTATACTGTGCATCATCATGTACTAATTGCATAATATTTATTGGGGGTGGGGGGACACCAATACTGTATTGTAGCACCACCAAGAGCCTATAGACAACATAACATGTTTGTAACAGGAGCTGGGACAAAAAGAGACCTGCTTTCCCCTCACACACGAGCTCCAAAATTTCAGGAATCAGCTTCCTAGAATGGAAACAGGCCACACTGTTTGCAAACAACGTGCACACTGGAATCCTTACAGAGCTTTTCAATATTCAGCTTTGTGTGGGTTTTTTGGTTTGGATTTTTCGTTGTTGTTGTTTTGGGGTTTTTTTGGTTGGGATTTTTTTTTTTGGTGGTGGTGGAGGTGTGGTTTGTTTTTTTCCCCACACTACTCTCAGTCTATCAGTATCTATTCCTTGGAGTACTCATTCCAAGTATCTCAGTAACAAAACAACATCATTGACAAACCAACTCATAGAATGGATTTGGCATGTGACTTACTTTTTATACAAAACCTGCTGGTTTTTACTCAAATATATTTAATTTTTGATTAAATAAACCAATGATTCAATCATTTATACAAGTGCCTAAAACAAGTAAATCATGTGAAAATACCACTGCAGTGAAACTCTATCCACATATTCCTGAATGTTTTTACTATCTCTATTTTGGGTCTTACTTCATCTCCAGGAAAGGGCCTAAGTTCCCTTCTGTACATGCCAACAGCATTTCCACATGATCCATATCTAATCATAATGCACCATACAACTTGCTGTTATATACTAAACCAATGTATTTACTGATCCAGTGGTTTGATTTATTTTGTTGCCAAGAATCACTGAAAATGTAAGACAAAATTCTGTTAAAGTCACTACACTCTATTTCAGCAGTATAATAAACTTGTTTTAAGGATGCTTTCTCCCAACATTCCCCACATATGGCTTCTACAAAAGGGTTCAAGTGTTAAAAATGTAGCATGGCAAATACCAAAGATCCTAGCATACTTCATAGAAGGGGCTAGCAGATGTCCACCGGCTTGAAAAGTTTACCTATGTGTAGCAGCTTGCAGAAACAGAACCTCCAAGAAACTTCACTTGCTCTTCTTCTCGAATTACTTCCTCACTATACATTAAACAATCTCTGCTTGCACAGTATTAACACACATACAGTGAAGAACTGTTTCTTGAGCACGTATTTTTCTTGAATGAAACATACACATAGATGTGCAAACATATATATTTATAGTAATATGAATATTTTCTTATACCACCGTATATACTTCTATTATTTATTATTTCAATATAGTTTATCCATTTTTTTAGTTAGTTAGTTAGTTATTATGACCAAACAATGCATCAATGCACTATCCCTTACATCACAGGATGCAGGGAAAGAGGGTAAATGAAAGGCAGTAACAGAATTTATGTACCTTCAATAATGGAAAATTAATGCTTTTACTTTTTTATCTGTCCTTGAAAACAGAAATAAGAAATTATAATACAAATATGATGATTGGAAAGTTGTTTCTCCCATAATGCTTTTTCTACCCAGCCATAATAATTTGGGCCTAGGATTTCAACCATGGAAAATGAGAGCACATTAGAGGATCTATTTATTCATCTCTAACTCTGTAATCTATAGAATTCTCTGTAACAGCACTGCACAGGAAAAATGCTCATACACACTTCTTGTTTGACTACTATATCAATCATACCAAATTAACAAACAAAAATTCATATGACATTAAAGTATTTTCTGAGATAAGATATGTACTTATACTGAAAGTATTTATTTTAGATTGGAAATTATACCTCCCATATTGTCTTTTCTTTGTCAAACTACTGATCTATAGTTTAGAGTGATTATCCTGTTTCTGCTTCAACTATCCAAAATAGCTTGCAGCATTGCTTGCTTGATAATGATTTTTCTCATAGGAACCTGCTTCCAAAGAACATTAGTACCAAGGAATAGACACCCAGAGGGTGCAAAACTTTTTTTCATTTGTTTTCATTTTGGTTTTATATTGTGTCAATTCCTCACATTTAATTTGCTTTTGATAGTTTAATGCTACTAAAGATCAACTCATAATCTTACCTTGTGTGTTAGTGGGAAGTGCTGACACCCTGACAGACTGGAAGACAATGGTAAAATACCTAACTGTAAAGCAGTGTGAGTAATTAGAGTTATGTGTCTGTAGAAGCTTATAAAGTACTGGACTACACAAGATAGTATGATCTGATCATTTTAATGAATAAAGACTTACAATACATAAAAAAAAAATGTCTTTAACTGGGTCCACATACTCACTTATTTTTAATTTCCTGAAAACAGTTATGGACTTGTTAATTATTATTTACAAAACTGTCAGGACAAAACAGAATTCACATGTTGGTCTAAATACTCATTTTAATTTTTAACAAAAATGATAATACAGATGTCAGGATAACAGTGTTTGTTATTGTGTTCTTCTTCCCAAAAACTAAATTCCTATTGTCTTTCTTTATAAAATTCTATATGTTTGAAAAAATGCAATACTTGATGCTGACTTTCGTGAAAGACATATAGTCAACTTTAAATTGAAAATTCTCCATATGAACAAATTGGTTATATGTTATAAAATATTTACACCACCCAAAGCGTATTTCCCAAAGCATTTTCACAAATCTAATCCCATAGGTCTTCTCACTAAGATCAATCGGACTACTCCTAGACCTAAAGTGCAAAATTAAGATTTTGACACAGTGCCCACGCTGGGTATAATTAGTACCCCAGAAGGCATGTTGTGGAGTCACAACCACCCAGAGCTGACAGTGGGTCAAGGAAATAAGTTAAGAACAGAGAATTTGAATACAAAATTTTACTATAGCATTTTAAAATGAGTAAATTATTTCATATGGAAAGGGCAGGAATGAATATCTACAGCAAAGCATTATAGTTTCATTGCTGATATGACAATGTAACATGAAAAACCAATGCCTGGCCAAATAAAGTGGAGTATTAGATGCCTTCATGTAGACACTTATCTTGTGTCTCAAAATGAGTTCAGGTAAAAAAGAGCAAAACAATCCCTTGGTTAATTTATTATCGACAAACACAGGTTACTGTTGCTAGTGTGTTTACGTTTCATTTAGAATCTCTATTTTAGAGTCTGTCTTGATCAAAAGCCCTAACATTTCTGTAATGCTTTCCGTTAACTACTATGACCCATTTCTAACACTGCAGTAAAGGTAAAAGTAAAGGTAAAACACTGAATGACAAATAACATGCTCTTTTTTTCAGTAGACTATAGGATAATTTTTATTTTCTTTCCCCTACTGTTATGTATTTCACTGAAGGTAGTTTATCATATTGATTTTTACCCAAAAATGTTTCTCAAGTCCATCCATCCACCCGTATATATTGGCTAGTTAATTCACAGCCCATTGTTCAAAATTCACTTCAAAACCTAGGGAAATTTAACCCGGTGCTACATCAAATTAAACCTGTTTTAGAATTTTCGAAGTTGGGAAATTATCCTTATCCATATGCATCGTGCCAGGACTCACTTAACAGTCATGAAAGCTGGTACTAAGCATATGCCTAAGTACCCTTCCGAACTAAAGCCTTAACCCCGCTCAAAGACAAAGGTTGCTTTAATGAGCATGTGTGCCACATATGCCTAATTATAAGAAGCAGCACTGAAAGATTAAGAGATTCCATTACATAAATTCACACTGTAGCTGTTCAGTATTCAGAACAAGCTGAAGCAGGGTATGCACAGTAAATATGGACACTTGAAAGTCTGCTCGAAACTGTTCAGATCATTTAAAGTGATCCTTTGTGAATAGATACTTTAAGAGGTTTGATTTCTCCCTGTTTTTTTTTTTTTTTAACCATTCAAACTTGCAGGCCTGCAAGGGTTTTCAGATATAACCAGGCTGATCTCAAGATAGTAATTCATATCTTGATAGGCATTTAAACTCCATAGGATTAAGGGCTGGGAAATAAATGCTCTTAATGCCCATGTTTTCTGCTTGTTTTTCAGAAAATATCTGAGGGGGAGGATAATGCCTATTTCAAACCCGTAAAAAACTGCCTTAACATAAACAATACTAGGTGAATCATAAATCCTCCCAGCTTAGAGGGATTTTAACAGTTCTGTGTAAATGGCTGTGCTCTCCTAGTGCCTTTTTCTCTTCTGGTGTGTACAATGAGCATTTAACAAAGACAATCTCATCAAATTTCTATGCAGTCATTTTACCTTAAATCATATTTTGATATTTCAAATGATGTGAGAAGATATTTATGAGTTAAGATTGAACTTCACTATTTAAGAAAAAAAACGAACAAGGATATGAGATTTGCCATGTACAACGTTGATACCAACCCAAGATTTTTTCATCTATTATTCGTGTTTTCACCATAACATATTCTTACAGTATTTCTTACTCACTGCCATTTAATGCTGGTGATACAGTCAATGTACGTGCCATTGATAAACAAATTTTGAGAAAATAGTGGAATGGAAGGTGTTATTTTACACTGGTCATGTATACTTGCTGAATCTACCTCAAAATTCAAGTTGCACAGCTCTGTTTCTAATTCTGTAAACTATGTGGATTCTACTGAAAATTTTAGTGTCTTTCTTTATAACTTATTTCTGAGGGTTCCAGTATTTCACATATATTGAGAATTTTCAATTTCCTTAGAGATCCCTCTGATTATCTAAAAGAACATGTCCTTCTGACGCTACATAGGACATTGAAAAGGATACGTAATTCAAATTCTTAGGTGGTCTCTGATGAAATTACAGCACTCTTACCTAATGATCATTTTCTTGTTCACCCCCTTCTGAGTGATCTTTGGTTCAACGAAAATAGTGCACACAGTGAGCTACTTGTAAGAATACTCCCTGCTCCTGAAAAATTGTGGTGAACATGAAGGTACAAGAGTTACTAGAATTGTGCATTCTGTTAGCCGCAAATAAGATCAGTCATCTGAATTTACTCTCATCTACCTCAAATGTTACAACTCAAATGACTGCTACTAATTTCGCTGTCATACTTCTTGTGTACCATCAAACATCTCCTCAAGGGATCTTTTATTACAGCATCCGATTGTTTTATTATAGTATCTGATCCATTTAATAACTAAATCTGAAAACAATGAATTACTCTTGGAGATTAGAGTTTAAATCACTGTAATACTTGCCCCCAGCATCCAAGACTGATCTTTGCTAAGTTTCACTTGACACAGCGTGTAAACTTCTCTACCAGATTGTCTGAGCACTCTCAAAGCTTAATTGATCCAATTTGCATGTCTCATCATGGCAGAATTGTGCATCATTTCTATTCTCTTGGACTAAGTGATCACAATCTAATCACTTTGTATACAAAGCAGATGGAAAGTTTCCAGCTCCTTTGCTATCCTCTTGCATGCATCCATATTAAAGCAATTCTAATTTGACAAACAATCTGATCTTTCTGTATTTTTATAGGATTACAGTCTCATTGATAGGCCTTCTGTCACCAATTGTAATGTTCAGAACTTTAAACTCAAGGCATTTTCACTTTTGTCTCACACCTTCTGTGTGGTCCATTAAAATGATCATTTCATTTAACAAAGTCTCCTTAGGGAAGTTCTCTACACTGCAGTGTAAATTAGCACAGCTCTATGCACTGAAAGAAAGGTACAATTTCTATTAATTGGGGATGCTGCAGTTTTAAGGGAAAACAAATAATTAATTATATCCCTATTAGTAAAGCTCTGAGCCTTGTACACTAATAGATAGTGCCAAAACTTTTATATCTGTTGAAAGGAAAATGCTACTTTAAATTCAGTAAATATTTTTCAAATAGCAACTGCTTCTGGACATGAAACAAAAATCTATTATTTGTGTTATTTTGCTGTACATTTTCCTTTCAAAACTGCAAGTTGTCATTTAAACACAATGGCAGTTTAGTAAATAGTTATGTTGTTCACAAATAGCTACGTTGTGAAAATAACACAAATAAGAGCTTCCACAAAGAAAAGTCACGAGCAGATTAGTCAAATTAATGAAAGATCACTAAAATCACTAAAATCAAACTTTCTGAAGTGAACAGAAAGTTCTACTTCCTAATTTCACTAGTGATTCACTGATGGAATTTGTATTCTCTACCTGTCTCTAGTTTATATACATCTTCAAAGGTCACTGTGTTTTTTTCAATGACACTCTTTCCACACATTCCTACCTGTTGAATCCATTGTCCAACAGTACCTCTGCTCTTCTAGGAGTTTATGGGTGTCTTATTTTTTTCCTACATACATCCTTTTCATCACTTCTTCCACTTTTGTTCTCTCCATTAATCTCTATTCATATTTGCTCAAGAAAATTTATGAGGAGGCAAAGAAATCGTTCAGAGATTTTTAAAATTTGTTTTCAGTGAAGAATACATGAGAAACTTAAAAGCATGTTGTTCACAGAAGTCATCAATCACTGGTGGTCAGCGTTCATGACAGCTTCATTTTGCTCTGCAGCTACTTTTAAAACTGGTGGAAGACTGGAAGGTAAAACCAGTGCCTATATAAGAGAGCTAAGGAACCAGAATACACTATTAAATTCTGTAATAATTTTTGCCAAAGGTAAAGCATGCCAGTTCACTTATAAAACCACGCTTTTGTGTCCATATATTCACAAAAATAGTGGTACAAGTGGAAGGATAGCAGTTCTTCAATAGCAAATCTAGTGAATTCAATGTTAACTGGTAAAGAACAAAATGAATTAAGCAACTGAGCCAATTTAATCCTTAAAAAAATGCATTAGAACAGTAAACAGACTTTCTATTAGTATGCAGCATGATGAAAAGTGGTAGTATAAAACCAGCAATGCCCTTCTTTGACCTGCACTTCAGACTCAGTGGACAGGTCACACGCAAGCTGTTCATATTGCAATCTTGGTTGAGTCTTGCCCCTGGTTATACAAGCAAGTAAAACCCCTTCTATCTTCAGATTCTGTTCTCATTTTAAAAATGTAGGGTCCCATAGCTCACAACGGCATTTTGCAGGTTTAAGTCAGTGGAACATAACAAACAAGTCTGTGGATGACACTCAGTTTGCTGTCTCTCAGCTGTGTTAGCTCAGCAGGACTAATGGCAGTAATAAGTGGGAAAAAATTATCACTGGAACAGGCAGGTGTGACTCACACATAGAATTCATCTACTGAGTAACACAGTGTAATTTTATGCAGTCACTTTTAAGAGCAAATTTTCTGCTAGTCTGTAAACAATCAGACACGTATTAAACCATCATATTGTTTTTAGTGAAGACACCCAGAGCTTCTAAGCCAATGTGAAGACTCAGGGCCCTGAGCAGCCTTTCCCGTGTGACAATCTGCTGCTTCTTCTGACGCTCCACCCTGAAGGTATTTAAATATTGAGATAAAAAGTTTAACAGCATTAAATGCCTTTGTTGAGCCCAAACTTACAGGAAAACATCAGGGAGGGTCTATGGATTACTGAGACACACGACTTCAGGAATATACACTTGCAAGACGTCATTTTTTGAAGTAATGTTATCCTCTGCCAAACATTATTAAATAGTGCCTTAATGTTTAAGAAAATCTACCTTATTTTATTGCACTACTTGTGCTGCCACCAGCAAAACCAGAGACGCCCTTTGATTCTGAGAATACACTGAATGTACTGTTCATCCTCAGCTGTGTCTATATTTTCACCAGATACAAGTTACTATGGAAGAAAAAAACATCTGGTTTCACCCCATGACTCTCTACAATGGCACTCATATAATTTCTGTTAAAGTTCTCTTATAGGTAAAGGTTATTTACAGGTGCAGGAACATTTGACTCCAGGAAAATTTGTGATATTTCAGATCATTTTGTTCACTGTAATAAACTTAACTCTTCTAACCTTGATGGTGAATCTGCAGCATGTCTCCCCTTTATCTTACTAATTATTTTACAAAGTAACTTTCCAAAAAATTTAATCTGAGACACAAATTGTTAGCACATCCTGCTAAAGCCCCAAACTGTGTTCCAGAATGATATTTGCATTTTAAGTATAGTACAAAGCATGCATCAAATGATCAGAACTGGAAGGTGGGCCACTGTCTAAAACACAGATGATAACATAATTTCAGAAGCAAAGGTAAATATATTTCTTTTTTAATATAGTACACAGATACAGACCCTTATAACTTTAAATCAGAAGGATCTGTCATCAAGGTGGACGTCTTAATCTTTCCATCTTCCTCACAGTCTCATTTTCTGCTTGGCAGGTATTTTGGAAGCCTGACAAAGCACCTGGGCCCTCAGTCTGTATCATCCCACATGAAAAGCAGTCATTCACTTCACTTTGTGCTACTAGAAGTAAAATTGGCAAAAAACAAAAAAAAAATGAAAAAGATGATTTTGTCATCAGACTAGCAGAATGGACCATCATCATCTACCAATCTCTGCTTACTAAAATAATAGATGAATGGAAATTGTTGAATGTGATACTGTGACTTACATAGTATGGAACAGCATCTAATTTTGACAGGACATTGAAATTAGTCTGCATGAAAAAATTCTCATGCAGCCTGCAAACAGATGGGAGGAAATATAGTTACATGAAATTATCAATGTCGAAATACCAGTCTAGAAGGAAAGGTGTCTACTAAAGTTCTGAAAACCATGGGTGTCATTATTTCATCCCTATAGCTCCCAAGAAAAATTTGCTTTGTAAGGTGCGACCTGCCTTCTTTAGTGGTAGACCAGAGAACTCATCATTTTGATTTCTGACTCTTAATTTGGAAACAGTCTGGACATGGTCCAGTTACCTCCCTGACAGCTGCACATATTTGCATCCTTCCATCCATCTGCTGAGAGCTCAGACTTACTTGGACTCCTCCAGATCTTCATGTTGTTTTTTTACTTATCCACGCTTTATCTTAACCCACTAATTCTTGGAACCTCTGTGTATGGAATGCTATTCTGTCTTGTCCTATGCTGTCTGGCACTCTGCTGCTCATGTTTTAGGCTTTTTTTGAACAAATTCCAAATTCTCTAGCCCTCTCTGGTAACGTTTTATAAGAAATATTTACATCTCTCATTTTCTATTCATTGCTTCCTTACTCTCACTAAAGAAGCATAAAACCTTGTTCTACTAGCTTTTGTCTTGATGGTATTTGCTTTTGATGTCTTGTGTCACAGATTACCTTGCCACACACAGTATTTTCCTCTTTTGATTAAAAATGAACTTTACTTACCTTTTTGTCTCTTTCAAATGCATCTGCTAGTTAACAGACCTACTCCTCTGCATATTTCTCAAACCTGGATGTTACTGGATCTCTGGCTACCTGCCTTCCTTTTCCATCTGTGCTAACATAACCAAGTCAGGCCTTCTTTCTAGAACCCATGGGGTTGATTGATGTGACCTAAACCAATGTGTGACCCATATAGATGCATTCAGCTTCTTTAGCAAAAAGCATGGGGAATCAAGATCTATACATAAGGTGAGCCTCACCTCAGGCCCTGGACTCGTTCAAAAGACCATCTCTACCCATGCAGATGACAAGAAGGTGATCAGGAGTTTTCAGTGTGGATTCACTAATGGTAAATCACACTGGACCAACCCGACTGCCTTCTGCAATGAAACAGCTACCTGGAGAGTTGAGAGCAGTAGATATTGTCTACTTTGACTTCAGCAAGGCTTTCAACACTGTCTCTCTCAACATCTTCATAGGCAAACTGAGGATGTGTGGGCTGAATGAGTGGACAGAGAGGTGGATTAAGAACTGGCTGAACCAGAGGATTGCAATCAGTGGCACAGGGTATAGTTGGAGGCCTGTCACTAGCGGTGTCTCCCAGGGTTCAAAACTACGCGCAGTATTTAACTTATTCATCAGTGACTTGGATGAAGGGGCAGATGTCTCCTCAGTAAGTTCCCTGAAGACACAAAGCTGGGAGGAGTGGCCAATATCCCAGAAGGCTGGGCAGCCCTTCCAAGGGACTTTGACAGGTTAGAGACGAGCAAAGAGGAACCGTCTGAAATTTAACAAAGGCAAGTGCAGGGTCCTGCCCTGGGGAAGAACAACCACAAGGACCAGGACAGACCAGGGGTGACCTGCTGGAAAGCAGCCCTTTGGAGAAGGACCCGGGGCTCCTGGTAGACAACAAAGTGTCCATGGGCCAGTGTGTTCTTGTGGCCAAGAAAGCCAGTGGTATCCTGGTCTGCGTTAGGAAGAGCATTACCAGCAGGTCAAGGGAGGTGATCCTGCCCCTCTACTTAGCCCAGGTGAGGCCACATCTGGAGTGCTGTGTCCAGTTCTGGGCTCCTCAGTACAAGAGAGAGCTCCTGGAGTTCAATGGAGCTCCTGGAACAGGTCAAAGAGAAGGCAACGAAGATGACTAGGGGACTGGAGCCTGTCTCTTACAAGGACAGGGTGAGGGAGCTGAGTCTATTCAGCCTCGGGAAGAGACAACTGAGAGGGGACCTCACCAACGTCTATAAATGTCTGAAGGGAGGTGCCAAGACGATGGAGCCAGATTCTTCATGGTGGTGTCAAGCAACAGAAAAAGATGCAACAGACAGAGACTGATGCACAGAAAGTTCCACCTGCACATGAGGAAGAATGTTTTTATTGTGCAGGTGACCACATATGGGAACAAGCTACCCAGAGAAGTTGTGGAGTCTCCCTCACTGAAAATATTCAAGAGCTGTCTGGACACAATCCTGTGCCATGTGCTGTGGGATGACCCTGCTTGAGCAGGTAGGTTGGACAGGATAACCCACTGTGGTCCCCTCTAACCTGACCCATTCTGTGATTAGGTTGTTATACCTTAATCTAAATTTATTTTCTCATTGATTGCTTTGGTATGTTGCTTTCAGTTTTACATCAGGCTCCAGAGTGAGAAAAACAAAGCAAAACGCTTCATCATGTTCCTTCCCTTCTTACACTTACTCTTTGGGATACTTTTTCTCTTTAACTTTTTCAATCTCTATTTCCCCGAACTAGAACCATTAAGACTAGAATTTTTACAGTTTCTTGGAATCTTAAGATAAATCTGCCTTAAATAAATGCATCAGTACAAGCAGGAATTATTCCTCATTGTGAGGTCCCTCCGTTGTTTCCTAAACATACAGATCCATTTGTATATATGCTTCATCACTGGTATCATTCTAATTCCTGCATGTTTGCTCCATAAAACCTTGTTTTACATGGCTTCAGCTGGTTTTTCAGTCAAATAAATTGAAACAACATTTCAAACAACTAATATTTCCTTTGCTTTGGGACTGATATTCACTCAGAAGTACACTTCATTCATCATAAAGAAATAAACCAGAAAAGCAATAAGGCTTTAAGATCCTCAGCATGGTAGTGGACAGGAACTTTCAGAGAAAGAAACAAACATGAATAGTGCAATTTGAATCTTACAATGAGAAAGGAAGTAACAGTTTCACTTGGCTTATTTCCTGTTTAGATGAAGCTACAATAGAGTGCTTTTGTTCACAGCTTTTCACTGTCAAGAAGATATTCAAAAAAAGGAGAGAATGAATAAAAGAGCAGTATGGATGAACACAAGCCTACAGTGCTGACTCAAAAGGAAAACCTTTCAAAAGCATTACTTGGCTAAGCAACAGTTAAGTGGTAAAGTGTGAAAGATGGATGGGAAGGATAACAGTCTACATATGCATGAAGATTACAAACGTCCAGGAGCAAGTGGAATTATTTAAACAGTTTTTAATATATAGACTATGTAGCATTATAGCCCTGCCAGTGTAAAAAGGAAAGATAAAAATATGCCAAGCACTTTTCCAAATGCTACTCTGCCCATATAATGTGTATAGATTGTATAAGAAAGAGAAGTTAAGTATTTCGCTAATTTATGGCATTACGTTTATACTATGATTATAGAAACTTAAGAAATGACCATCTGCTTTTCCCAGCTGTGTCTGAAAACTCTTCATTGTTACAGGATAACAAGCTAAACTTTTCCTAATACAGCACCTGCCTACCTTGTAAGGAAAATGAATTGCCTGATTGCCTAGTCAGCAGGGTTACAATTTGGTACATCAGTACAAAGTGTTTAAGCAGCTTATCATCCTTACAGAGGTACCATCCAAGTACCAGATTTTCCATATTTTGGAAGCATTTCAAATGAAAAATAACTTTTTGGGTTCAATTCTTCTCACACATACTCCACAGCAACAAAATTGCACGTCTCTGTAATCCTTAAGGTAATTTCCCATGATTTACGGAAACAGGAAAACTAAACGAAACAGTATGACTCTGGAAGCGTTTTGTGGAATTCATGCAGCAAAATCTCCTTATGTCACCTAGAAAATGACATTAAATTTCTTTCTTTCTACTCAGAGAGGGCCTAAGAATTTCCTGTGATGTAGGCAGAATATTATATCAGACTGTCCTTAGTTGTTCTCGGCATACACCATTCACCCACGTGAAAAGCCACAATGCAGCCCTTTGGTGCTTTAGGAATATTAAAGGACTACATGAAAGGAAGGCACTATTTCTTCACTCTCAAAATGTGGAATATGTTGATATCTGTTGCAAAATCAGTCCTCAGTATTTCTCTTTTACTAACCTACAGAATAAAATATCAGTTAAAAATTCAATTTTGAAATCACCAAATAATTGTATTGCAACATTAATATTCTCAAATGCTCTCTTAGGGTCAATAAAACTGATTTGAAGATTGAGGACTAAATCTTCAGTTACTCTATGAACAGCATAACTTAATAATCAAAACATATTAAAAAACTTCTTGCTATGTTTATGACTTGTAGAGTTCTGCTACCATACTATGTGCCTTACACCTACATAAATAACAATATTACTTTTGCAACAACTCAGGGCTGTAACATCAGCAAATATTTGTACACTGACAGAACTATTAATGGTAGCATTTTTTTTTCAAGAACATCTGCAAGAAATAATCCTAAATATATTCTTCAATTTTATGAACCTATTTATTGATTTTGGTGATCAGCGTCTGTTGTCAATGAGCTTCTTCATTGGCTAAGTTTACACTTGCCTGTGAGTGGTTCCCCTGCGGTACCCTTAAGAGGGTTCCCATTTACACATTGAGTTCAAGTGATGTATAGTTAGGTGTTCACAACATTTATTTGTATCAAGTAAACAATCCCCCTCTCTATTTTTAACTGGGTAATCCTCCTTCTTGTAACCTTGAAATAATGAAAGATTAAGCATTATGACATCCTCAAACTTCTGCTCTTGGTATAGGCTGGAACTAATACCATGACCATGGTTTGGACAGTTGGGACAGAATTAGAGTTCTCTAGAGCACACACTCCACTTCCTTTACTAAGAGCTACTTGCCTCAAATTCACATGACGGTAAGTGTCTCTTCCAGTGCAAAAGTGACAGAGAAGATGCTGGTAGCATAAGGTAGATAATAGTTATTCTAAAAGAACTGAGCAACCTGGTGTATTAACATCTTTCTTCTCTCAGCAGTTCCACCATTAGCACTTAGCTCAGCTATCTCTTCCACGGAAACGCATAATGCTGAGAGAAAAAGATTATACTGAAGAGATTTTCCAGTACTTTTCACCGGTATATTTATGTAAAAGACAGCTTACTGCACACAAAGAAACCATTCCCTGATATTTTTTTTTCGGGATCTATACATACGTTGTCCCAGGTCCTCCCTTTAAGTGGTTAAAGTTAGCACTGAAACATTGACATATGTACACGGGTGCTATTTTATTAAGTGATTACTGGGAAAAAAAAAAAAAGGCAAAATGAAATTAAGAACTGCAGTATAATATTTAAAAACAAATGTGAGCAAAGGAATTCAGCAGTAGAATTATGACAAGCCAGCAACAGTGCTGGCAGCACTTCTAGACTGTGACACATGGAAAATACTTAATACTTGAAAGGAATGCCCAATGAGTCTGTAGACAGATACTTACGGCTAACAGAAGATGTGTAAGAAAAAGGCAACACGAAAAAGGTAGTGTGACAGCAGGCTACAAGATGTAAAACTATAAAGCATATGCAGTTTGATATTTTGAAAGCAATTGGAAAACATCCTTTATCTTTACTGTTCTGAAAGAAGATGTAGCATTGTACTAACATAGATACTAAATAGGTCTGCACTTAGGAGTTTCAACCAACTTGTCATTTATAAATTCTGGGAAGTAAAGGCAGGAAAGAACTCTCTATTATATGTTCATAATGTTTTAAAATGTTTCATGATTCTCATTTTCAGAAAAAAATAATATTCTATCTTCATAGAAAACAACACTAGTGACCCACTGTTCTCAAACTATTTTTAGATGTTGATTAAGACTATATTTCTCTGAATTCTGTCATTGCTTCTTAGCCTGCGATTGCCTCTTGCCTTGTAAGACCACTGCCTCAGAGCAGGGGTTGTGTTTGCTTGCATTTTGGCTAGCACGATAATTCATGAATGGACTTCCTTAGTCTTAGAACAATGCAAATTTCCTGATAGCCATAGTTCCTGATAGCCATAGTTTTACAGTGCTGTATTCCCAATGCCATTGACACAGAACTGTGAGACAAGAGGACGGATATAAAACTGGATGCTGGATGACAGCCAATAACAAGAACTAAGGGACCAAGAACAATCTCAGAAGATGACAAGGAGAAGGAATGTCAGAACATCACTAAAAATGTCAGCTGAAGCAGCATCAGCTTGACTGACATCAGAACTTTAAATCTCACACTCTCCTGAAAATAACGCATTTTCTGATAACCAGCCAAGCATACAGAAGCCTCTCATCTACACATAATTGCAAAATTAGCTTTTACTCTTGCTTTTCTGTTTTGTCAGAGACTCATAAAACTTAGTTTTAAATAATGCCCAAAAGAGATTCAGAGCAGAGCACTGCAGGTATAGCCTCTCAGTCTGCTGAAATACAGAACTGGAATTGCAGGAGCACATAAATAGCATGGCTGTGCCATTGAACGAAAAACTGCCATGAGGGCTGCTTAATTTACTGATGTTGTCATCACCTTCACTAACCTTCCTCTTCTGTAGTGGCACATGTTAAGGATCAATGTCCTATATTATAGGAAGAGATCAAAAAGCTACATGTTCTGCTTCAGTATCCAACCGTGAGTCTCTCAACTCCATTATCACTTCTAATAATGAAATTACATACAAATTGTCTTTTAGTGCTTGGGCATGTGGAATTGTCATCACTTTAAATCCCTGGCACAAAACCTTCTCCTGTATCCATTCAGCTATGAGAGAAGAGGACTTCCTGTAAAGAGAGAAAGAGGAAATTACACTATAGCTGAGCAGGCTGATGAAATTGACCAGGAAAAGGCAGCAGATTTTAGGTTATCCTTTTGAATATTTCTTCCTGTGTGCCTTAATCTCACCATTGTCCCCAGAGACACTTTAGCCCTGCATGCTAAGGAGGGAACATTTGGATTGTCAGTCAGCTCTCAGTCATTCAGGGTAATCCACATAAATTACTGCATGGGATAACACAAAGCCCACAGTGACTATCCAGTGAAGAAAAGTGTGTGATACCAGGACTGCACAGCACAAGTTGAGATGGTGAAGTCATACCCGTGCAGTACAACTGAAGCATCACTTCCCCAAGACCTATTCAACACATAAAGCAAGTAAGCAGGTCTTAACTATTTTGTCTGTTCATTTGCTCCATTTGCAGCACTTGTGGTAGGAAAATACTTGACAGGAATGGCATGTCCCATTTTACTTAAAAGGTCAACTGTTATCAATTTTCATAGCACAGAAAAGCAAAGAGTTCCTGAGATGGATAAATATCAGAAATACAGCAGATTTGCTTTTTCCCTTTCATAAATGGCCTTCTGGGAGTATATAAAACAACAGCGCTTCAAAGATTATGATAAAAGTAAAGATAACACAAATAGAAAGGGAGGGAAAAATACAACAAAGGGGAAGTTTCTTTCTGAGTTATTATGCTGTGTGTTTCCACACAGAGGCCACAAAGACAGATGAAAAATAGCTGGTCTGAGTTTGGCTTTTTTGAAGGTTTTTTCCGAAACTACTTGAGGTAGAAAATGAACAAAAATCTACAGAGCTGTGGGTATTCTCAGCCAGGAGCTTACTTGCAGAGCAGACATGAATATTTACCTTGCACAGGATGCTTGGAGGGAAAAAACACCAGACTGAAGCTGAGCAGAGAGCCCTAGTCCCTGTGGGTGCCTCCAGAAGCAGCAGGACAGTCAGATCCCTCCAGGGAATTGCGTCTGACTCACCTCCTTCTTCACTATGTGCAAGTGAGGCAGACCAGTCCTTTTTACCTATATTTAGCCTCTATAATATCACACCATCTCCTCTCCATTTCCCAAAATGCCAGTAATATTCCCACAGTTCAGTCTGAGTTTGACTGAGTGGCCAGCACTTTCACAGTACTGACTGCTTTAAAGTATTTTTGCAAAGACACTCATTATCCAACTCAGTCAAAAGTCATAAGCCACATATGAAATTGTCAGGCTATGATTCTATGAAAAGAGCCCTACTGCTGACTGCATCTGCATGGATTGAAACAAGGTCACACCACAGATAAATATAGAATGTGAATAATTCTGTCACCTTATTGACACATTCACCAACACCTTTGAAAAAACAAAGCATTAACCCAAAACTCCAGTATCCTCCCCTATCTAGCCGCCTTCCCTCCAAACTGAGGAGACTGGAAAAAAACTACCCACTCTCTATGCTAATAATAGCATAAACTTGTTAAGTGGCTGCTTTAAAAACCCTTTCCCCATCTTGCCTGTAAGTTTTCTTAAAACTTGTAAAGCCAGCAAATTCTCTTAAATGACCTAATTTTATAGGAAAAGTTTAAGTTCATTGCATTTTTTTTAATATTTCTCTCATTCTGTACTACTCCAGAAAATAAGAATGGAAATATTAGCTTTTATGCACTTTTGTCTATGTTTGAAAATTGAATCCAACAGGTTTATTTACCTTATAACAGTCAGAAGAAAAACAAAGAGGCAGGTAAAACTGTATTGGAAGGCAATGACCGTGAGTTCTATGAAACTACATGCTCTTAGTTTGCTCATTTAACCCTTTTTCTTGATTTTACAATCTAGAAAATGCAGGTTAGGACTTGTGCTTTACGTTCTCTTACATTATAAATAAAAACAACACTCAGGGCATCTTACGATTTCATAGTGTTATTTTTGAGAATTACCAGTACGCGTCTCAAAGTTACGTATGAACTTCTTGGATTTGTGCTCACTCGAAGGTCTGTCTTTTATTTTCAGTCCTTCATATGTTAGTGAGATCTCAAGGGAAAAGAAGAGTTCAACTCAGCAAAAAGCTTGAAACTGCCCTGTAACTATACCTAAATTTAGAAAAGGAGAGTTGGTTTGGATCCAAAAGAAAACAGTGAAGCCAGCCATCAATCAGCATCTCACATGGAGTTCACAGATTCGTTTTGCTTCTTCAGGTTTATTTGTAGCTTCTTTTGTTTGTTTGATTGGGTTTTTTTAACTTTTTAATAAGCAAAATTAAAGTACTACTGGCAGAGATTTTGTGTCATTATAATGTTTTTGACAAGACTGACACTCTTGCATCAGAAGACATTAAAAGAAATAATAATAAAAAAACCCAAACCCACCACACCAAAAAAAACCCCAAACCCTGGATGTCTGATAGTTATGTAACAAAAACAAAAAAGTATCAACAAAATGTTTAAGTTCTACTTTAACTGCACCCCTTTTTGCCAATGTGTGCCCACGGAAACTTCAATTACAAGACCATATACAGCTTTTCAAATATTCAACATAATAGCATACACTTTTTCCTAATTTTAGGTGTTTATGTTTTGAATCATTTAAAACTGCTGTTTGCTATTTTTTTTTCCCAAATCAATTCCATTAACGTCATTTATATGGAAAATACAGAGTAAGGCATTTCACAAAAACATACTACCAAGCAATAGTAAACATTTTCCAGAAAACAGAAGCCAGCTATGCTTCTACCTCAATGAGCATCACAGTTAACTGCCTCATCTCCTACATGACATGTCTGGAAGAGAACAGTGCCTATCCAGACGGTTTAATGGGTTAAACAGTTAAATGCTTCAGCCCTTCGAGTGAACATAACATACGCTGCGCTGACTGGCAGAAAAGAATTGTACATGGTTCAGTCCACAATCTGATTACACGTTAAGCACCTCCCAAGAGGTGCTCAGAATTACATCCAAGACGATTGCAATTCATATCATAGAGAGGAAAGACCTACATTTTAAAAAAAGAGAATAAAAAAAGGCACCAAACTTCTGTGTCCTCTGACTCCTATTAGAGTAAAACTAATGGAACTCCTCCAGAGGTTCCTCTAGAGTCACATGAGAAACAGGCCCTGCTGCCTTAACAAAAAAACACATATGCATTTAGGAAAACAAAAAAAAGATGTCCAGAAGGAAGGCTGTAGTATGGCTCAGGTATAGATGTGCAGCCTCGTTAAACAAACATGAAAACACTGAAAAATTAAGGGAAAGACTTGTTTTACTGAGGTGAACAGGAATCCTGCTACATTATTTACGAGGAATAGGATTTTACCCTACATGATCATGTAATTGATGTGTCAGAATGCAGATACCCAGGAGGACAGAGCTAGTGCTGAACATGGAATTAACACTGGTACTTCATGACTCTTGAATGATTTGCCATGTAACCCCAACATCCCCCAAATGCTGCCTTCCAACCAGAATTGCCTAGAGCTTTTTAAAAATTGAATAGTGGCAAGGAGACAGTATTCCCTATTGCAGCTCCATTTGCTTGAATGTTCCTGAAGCCTTTTTATCTCACTGCCCTTAAAAGCTGAAGGAAGGTCCCTCCTTCCTGGATGTGCAGTCAGATCGGCACCCTGCAAAGCATCCTGAACGTAAGGCAGTGCAGGACTGGTCTCCCCAGAAGCAGAGCACTCTGCAGAGTCTGGTTGCTGCTTCCACTTCATTTGATGAGAAAAGTGAGTTATGCCAGCTTTATGCTTGCTGTAGCTTCCTCACCAAGGGAAAAGGGGAAAAAAAAAAAAAAAAAAAAAAAAGAAAGAAAAAAGAGGGAAAAAAAATACTTCCTATCCAAATCTCGGTCTTCTCTGTCCCTACCTGCCTGCAAAGGATTCGAAACAAGAGCAGCAATGGTTTTAAGAAGGGAAGAGGGGGAGGAAGGCGACTGTTGCTCACTTCAGAGTGGTGCTACACATAGTATGTTAAGACACAGAAAGAAAATCACTTCTTCACGTTTTTGCTCCCCTGTGTGGGAATGCGGCTTCGGTCATGATTGCACCTCAGGAGCCACACAGTGAAAAGCCTCTACAGTGAGAAGGTTAGGAACTGGGCACGTCTTATCTTACAAGATGCTCAGCAAGGACTCTGTTTCCAGGAAGATGGGCTTCCTTTTGTAAGTGAAAATTTTTATCTGCTTTTCCTACAAAATGGATTGCTGGTACAAATTCCTGAGCCAACAATTCCTGCTGCTGATACAAAAGCAAGCTGGGCACAGACTGTTTCAGGAAAAAAAAAAGGTTGAGTTTTGGAAGATATCTGCTTGTGAATGCTAGGACTCTTGTAAAGGACGGGAAAGAGCAGACTGTGAAGCTAAAAATAACCATATACATGCAAATATCATGTACTATAGTGCTACCACAGCATTTTTGGCCATAATATAGCAGTCGACCAAATATGAGAATTACTACAAATCAAAACTAGTCTTCACTCGAGTATTTCAAGACGCTTCTTTTCCAGGAGAGAAATTCAAATTTGCAAGCCACACTTCTTTTTTTATCAGTGGGAAAGAATGCCAAATAGGCCATTTCCAGAGGCACAAGAGAAACTCCAGCCTAGGAACAAATTTGCCTAAAAGATAAACTTGCACAGACAACCAGCAGCTGCGTGGCATCAGAAGAGATACTGCTACATAACGTAAAACTTCAACAAAACTTCCAAGACCACTGTAATACAAGATGACACTTCTGATTCTAGCTCACCTTTCTTAAGGGTTCAATTATGCAAAGTACCAGTCCCAATTCAGAAAAGCACCTAAACACAACCATAGCTGCAATCATGAAAGCAGTTCCCTATTCAACTTGATTATTCAGTTGGCATGATTAAATTCTAAGTGCTTAACTGCATTAACACAAACATCAGGGTTTTGTCTCAGTAGGATGAATTAAGCTGAAATTCATTGCACTGGTATTTTTGAAGCAGTGGATTTCAGATTACTTCATCTCTTTTTCTGTAAGCATGCTGTTGTGCCAAAAGCTGTCACTCCCTTGTTTTCTATGCATTTGCTGTATTTTAATGAGAAACTCTATTTATTGATTCTGATATTACCGAGAAAATGGGTTTTCCTTTCAATAAGATGATTACACATAAATGTTACAGAGAAACACAAGAGGGGGTTTTGTTTTGTGGGCTTTTTCTTCCCTTCATGATTGCTGAAGGCAGCATATTACCCACTAGCACAAGGCAGTAAATGAGCTAAGTCCCGGATCCACAGCTGTGCTCAGTGTGCTCCATGTGCAGTGACAGGAGCTCAGAGTGAACCATTTGGGATGCCCTGATGTAAAAGGGCTGCCTCTGCACTGGACCCATGCCCATCACAGGCGAGGTAAAACCACAAGGCTGGGCTGTGCATGGAGGACAGAGAGGCCCCCAAGGTGCCAATCTGCCAGCCAGGCAGTGTCAAAGAAAAGCAGTAATGCACACATGCCCCCTTTTTCACTCATCACACCCACAGACGCCTGATTCTTTCTCTCTTGCTTTCAGTAGTGCTGAGTTTTAGAGAGCAAACAACTAATACAGAATTTCTTTTTTTCTGGGACTAGCTGTTAACTTTTAGAAAAGAATATTCATCATTATGTTCCTCTATCTTAAAACCTAGTATAAGTAATAAATATTTTCTTTCTATCAGTGGTGGCAAAACACTTTCATTACTGTACTCTGTTAAACAAGCAGTGTTAATATGAAAAGCTTTTAAAAAAAAATGGAACAGCAACCTTGCATTCTTACAAGAATGCAATGTGTTGCTGTTCTGAAGTATTAATTTTTTTTCTTTTTCAAACTACAAAACTCTGTCTATTTAAGTCAACTGGGCTGACAGAATTACAACTCTTAGGTTGCACCATATAAACACATCAAAAAGCAAGCATCTGCACCCTCCAAAGTTTATTTAAATCCCCTACCTTTCCTACATAGAGTGGGTCTGTACCCATGTATTCTTCCAGCACAAAGAATTGATTCCACACCCAGCTGCGTTTGGTTCTTGTCCTCCCTGATTGAAAATAGGGCTTTGACCTGGACCTTGTGAGCTCTGCTTGATTCATCCCAGAAAGACACAGGAAAAGAGCTAGTATCTGAAGAAAATGGCAAAACTCCACTTTGCCCAACTTCATCTTCTGTTTTGTTTTTTTTTTTTTCCCTCGATGAAAGAAAAAACCTTGACCAACGCAGGCACAATTCCAGTTGTCTCAGTAGCTCTAGCCTCCGGCAGGGTGTCAGCTGGGAGTCCAGAGATAATAATTTGCGGAGTGGTCAATTGGAAGATGTCACCTCTGCTGAATACCCTTCACCAAAGAAATGGTGTAATGCGTACCTATCCGGGAAAAAGACAAGAACTGTTGTCAGAATTTTAATTTATTTTTTTAGACAATGCAAATTCTTTGCAGCTTTCACATCACACATCAAAACTGTTTATTTATTACTTTTCGCCTCATCAACACCAATGAGTTTACATAAATCTCTGAGAGTTTATAAGGAACTTCTTGGATGGTATTACTACTGCTGATACAACTGTATTTACAGTCATAAAGTTTTCTCCTGACTGTTCTCTTAATATACCATTTTTTCCAGTATAAATGCTAAAATTGTTTCTCTTTAAAATAATCACAGTAAGTGTGGCTATTTACAGTCATTTGGCTTGATATTTTCTCCTCTGTCTGCTATGGTCTGCTTTACTTGCCATTACTATGATATAATTACAAACCAGCTACAGGCAGCAAGTTGTATTAATGTCAGGGACGTATCCTAGCTCAACTCTCTCCCATATAACTCAAAAGCAAAATGAAGGAGCATAAGATGAATCAGAACAATTTGATTGATTCTTAGTCACAGTACACCAGATGCTATGATTCGTTCTGATCTGAACCTGACCTGATAAAAAGCCCTGAGTCTCCCCACTCAATTCCACTACATTCCTAAAGCAAATGTCAGGCACCGTAAGAAACATGTTAGACTACTTTATATATTTATACAGAAATATGCCCAAAAAGATCAGAAGATAATGTCATTTTGTGTTTTCAATGAAACCTTGATTTAATAACAAAGGATTTTTCAGCACTAACACATACAAATTTTATCTTATTGTCTATCTGTTTTTATTTCAAAATTTAATCATTTAATAACTCATAGAACTGACTTAAAAAAAATTATTTTTCTTAGAAACACTAACTTCCAATGCTTAAACAAGACTCTTTTCTGCCTTTTACAACTGTGAGCCTTCTTTGTCCATGTAAAAATACATATTTAGCATAATGTTTTTAAAAGTATAAATTCTGTCAGTCAGAACCAAACATAGCTTTGCCTTTTGGGGGAATCACCAGGTAAGCAAAGCTGTCTCTTAAATAGACATCCTCCTTGTCTGAGTGAGCAATGAGGGAGACAAGAAGCATTTGCAAAGTGCCAAACATGAAGTGGAACTAAGGGTGAAATTAAAACAGATAACAGGGCATTAATTTGGAGTGAACTGCAGCTACTTAGGAAGCCATGGAAGAAAGAAGATTTCATCCTTTCTACATTTAATTAATCTAAAAAGGCTAGACATTAAATCACATGCACATTAAACACTCTGGACTGATTATCATAGTCCTACCCATTACTACTAAAAGTGAGTGAAATGTGATATCCACTATTTGTTTTCAGTATGTCAGGCTTTCAGCTGCAGAACGCCTATGCATCGCACTGCCAAAGGTACCTAGAGGGCAGAAACATGAAACAAATAAAAAGCTCTTCTGATTACAGACTGTATTTAAAGCCTTTTTATAGTAATCCCTTCTGTGGTACTGCCCTGCACCAGAAAGGCTTTGCTTAGAGGCTGGTGGGATAAACCACAAACCCACTGAGCGTGTTTGCTAAGCAGAAGCAATTTGAAAGCTTCCATACAGGAAAATCCAATGTCTCCCTACAGGCAAAACGAAGAGAATAGACAAGTCTTACCTAAAGACCCTAATTCTGAAAACATGATGCTACAGTTATAAAAGACATCACTCCAACACGGACCAAAATTCTTCTCACAGCAGAATTAACAAGCAGGCGTCATCCTCGTTAGAAGAGCCTAGTTTGAAATGATTAATCCCGACTAGTCATAGCTCAGTTTTGATCTGGCCCTTTGGGTAAATCATGACAGTAATTACTGAGAGGGCTGCCAATGAGCGTTAAGGAAGTAGCTGTGCTTTCCCTGTGATATGTTCACTTCCTACTGCTCTGCTCAGCTACGGTAAGTGTTGTTTGTAGTAGAGGCTGTTTATGTATCCTTGATTTCCCCTCTCTGTGTCTAAGTTACATCATGTTAAAGACATCTGATATTGATAAACTGTCAGTTTATTTCAAAGAGGCAGCAGATTGTTATTTAACGGAGATAAAAATACAAAATGGATTTTCTTAAGAAATGTCAGTAAAACATTTACAATATGTTAGAGCCTTTTCACTAAGCAGTTTGAAATGTCTTGTTCTTGCTCTGAACAGACATTTCAAACCTAGAATTGCTCTAACCTTTATCTCGAACAGTGTTCTCTTATATCCTTTCTTTTACACCTGCAGGAAAGTATGAAAGCCACCATATGGAGTGCCATGGTCCCCAGCCACACGCCATAGCACAGAACTGAAAAACGCACCCAAAATACCAACTGAAAAACAGTCCATATGCTAGACAGCACAATCTGATGAAAAGCAGAATACTCACACCTCCTGGAAAAAAAACGTTGTTGTGGTTTACTCATTCTCAAATACTTTCACCACACAGACTCCAAAATTCCAATTATTTTTATTCAGCTGTGTGGCAGCACTTTCTGCTCTGAAACACTCTTCCCTCCCTTTTTCCTCTTCTTCAGGATAAGTTTTCCTATTCCTCTTAAAGCCTTTTTCTTTTAGGTTTTTATTTATAGTTCTTCCAGCACACTGCCTTTTATATGTGATACCTCCAAAAGCAGAAGTCTCTGGTATTTAAAAATCATTTCTGTTGTGGGAATAATTCTTTATTAAATTGCATTTCATTACCTTTCTTGCTGATACAGGTAGATAGATCGATAGGTAGATAGATAGACACACATTTTTACAGATTTTTTGATTAATTTTGTCCAAGCATAACTAGCGCTTCAACATCACCTGTTCTATGAAGTCCCTAAGTATCAAGTCCACAAGACCACATAAGCAATGTCACAGCATTCATAAAACTGAAAACTAAGAGGTACTGTTGGTGATTTTTTTCCTCATTAAGGCATAACTTGAGTGTTCAGGGTTGCACTTGCAGCAGTGGATAAAACTAACACTGACAGCAACAGAGGGTATTCAGTGCTCTGATTCCAGTGTCTTCACTGTCATCTGTGTTTACTGACTTGAGTGTGACGGCAAAACTGACCTGCAACCACTTTGTACTCTTTGTTTAAAGATGCTCTTTTATGAAATGCTATCTCCTTCTGCACAAACAAGATCCAGAGTATACAAAACTGAGAAATATTTACACTTTTAATTGATATCATTAACTACCCTAGAACAAAAGTGCACTGCTACATCTTGTTTCTGACCTCTAAAATGCTACTCCCCTACCCAAACAGGGGCAAAATGCATTCATATCTCCTCATTCACACTTTGCCAACATAAAAAGTAACTTAGACCTTTAAAAATAAAATTGTCTGCCACTGTATTTAAAGTATTAAGCTCTAGCTTTCACACCTAAGCTTGTATTCCCTATTTGCTTTACGTGTAGTCCTGGCAATCACAAATATGAAAAATACAAAGTAAAAGATCTTGTGTGTAATTTGGAGAGTATGTTATGTGATCTGGACAGTGCACACAGCACGTCTTAGCTGAGCAGTAACACACTGCCCAAGTGAACAGCTGTAAGAATCAAAAAAAACCACCCCACAAAAAACCAAACCCCCAAAAAACTGAACATAAAAAATATCCACTAGATATCCAAACTCTCATGTTTATGTCCTTAAATAGCTGGCTGATATATAAAACCTTAGACTGAAGAATATATATTTGAAAAAAGTAATAACCACTTCATTCAGTATACACAATAAACTTTACATTTTCTCCCATCTGCTGTACAAAAATTAGACTATATTTAAGCCACAGTATTCTGGTGTACATTGCTAATCTGAAAAATGTTACTACTCTACTTTGCCAAAACAATCTGCTAGTGTCAAAAAGACACTATTATGCACTGTCTCCAAGGGGCAATCTTGATTTGTTGAAAACATTCAGATCTTGAATAAGATCCTCAGCTTAAAGGAATAGTCCCCCTCACTGCAAGCAATTAAGAGTAATTTACACCCACTGAAAATCTCTCTGAATATTTTGCTTCACTCCATAATTTCTTAAACAACTCATCAAGTCTAGTGTTCACTGTTTGTGTGCCACAATGAGCATCAGTAGATAAAGACAAGTTTTCAGTCTCAGAGATATCATCTTGGAAGCCCTCCTTCCCCATGTCTGAGATTTCCCCAGCGCTGTAGGGCAGTTTGCTGAAGTCTCTTGAGATCATCTTTGCACCACCTAACCTTTGCAGCCAAAATGCAAATTCCTGCAGACTTCTGCTCACACATTGCTACCAGTGTCACAGTGCCAGCTTAATCTATGAACCATATCATTTTCCTGTCAACCTCGTCAACCCAACAGAGAATTTTGTCCTTCAGCATATTTTGTCCTAACGTGTTTCTAATGTGTAAAATGCTTCAGGAAGAAGTGGAAATCCAAACGCTTTTCCATTACCGAGCTCCACCAGTCTGGATTACATTACTCTAGTTTGAAATCTCACTGTCAGCCACTCACTGAAATTGTAACTGAAGAGTTCACCACTCCTATTTTATCATCTTCTCTTCCCTCATCCCCTGCCTCCTGCCCCATTATTCTCCTTTCATCAAATTTCTTCAATTTTTGATACCATTGCAAAATTTACTGCGCAAATATGGACCTCACTGACTCTTGAGCAGGCGCCACCTGCTAGTAAATCTTGCATTAGCTTGGTCAACAATGCACAGTTGTCCCATGTTTTTTTTGTTTTTTCTCTACTTTAGTCATTCAGTAAAATCAGACCCAGGGTGTTGAAATATTTCCAAGGGTGACTGTCGCCACGGGATCTTGAACCATGAACAAAGCAGAACCAGCAGGTGAGCCCCCTGACAGCTGGACTGCCCTCACTGAAATATTTATGCTCTGACATTTAATTTTACAATGCCCATTGGACAGAGTGTTACATTTAGTGGCAGAGAAAATTCCACTTTGTTACAAGCCTGCAGTTCCTCCATGTCACACATCCTAAATATTACAGGAGACTCCTTTACAGGCACAGGAACAAGAATGTGATCCTTGAGACAAAAAGGTTTTGAGAAGATAACATGTCTAATTATGGTGTCAATTGCAATGTCTGGTTATCACTTTTTTCAGGGAAAGCAAAAAAGAAAAGGAGGGTGCCTTGGAGCAAGTGAGGTGGGGACCCTGCGGATGAAATGAAGCTCTGCAAGTCAAGGCGGTACGATGAAACCTATTAACTCCCTGTGCCAGATGACATTACAACTACAGACCACAACCTCCTGCCGCTAACTGGCCTAAATATTCACATGGGAGATCTGTAAATGTAGTGCACATCCTGCAGTCTGCATCTGGTTATCAAGGAAAAGACTATCACTTCTCCAAACATATGGCACTGTTACACTAAACTGGCTCCAATACCCTCTGACTCAGGTGAAACGACCTGATGAGACGACAGAAAAACACTAGGCACACTGCAATAAATTATATGGCTTAAAAAAAATGCATGAAGAAAACCAGGCAACAGCTTTTGGTCTTTTATACTGCTCTGCAGTTGATCATAAGATTGCACGTGTCTAGAGTGCTAAATTGTTTGGGTTGTTGGTAAGTTTGTTTTGTTTCACAAGCAAAATCAGCAAAAGAAAGATTTTTTTCTTTTCTAACATCATTTTCTCCACGTGAAAGAGCTTTATTGGTTTTTAACCTTGCCATGGTACATTTGAAAGATCTAAGTTGCTGGGAAGGATTATGCTAATTTGATCAGTTATTGAAAAGAAAAGCCAGCAGTATTTGTGGATCTGGAACCAATCAAGGCAAATATTTAAATTTCCACAAGCTCAATTTCTGCAGCCTCATTTCAGCTAAAGAACGTCACATAATGCCTAGGGATGACTTTCTTGCAGAACTGCTAAATTCCCAGAGGAGGCACTCCTGCATTACTGCTTAGAGTTAAGCCTGGTTTGACAGGAAGAACCGAAGTAACCATCTATTTTATGCACCCTTCCTCAGCTAGAATTTAATGATTTTTATTGCCACAAGAAAACAATACCCAGTAGCAGCATGAAAGCGTACATGAAAAAAATGTGTGTGATAAACTAAAGGAAAAGGAATGGCTCGAGAAAGGCCTTCACTGAAGAACCGCTGAACACATCAGATACTGAAGCCAATAGACTAAAAACACACACACAAACTTACTAGACAACCCATCACTAGGACTGATTCCCAAGGAGTATATTCATCTGTAAACCATTTGAAGTTTAAAATGTTTTCTGTTTTCATCACACATCGGAGTCAATTTGTGAGTTGAATCCCTTTGAGAAAAGGCTTAGCCAGGTTTATAGCAAAGTAGGAATTTAAGTTGGAGTAGAAGAATATAAGGTCTTGCATTAGTAATGATTTCCTTCAGTCAAGTCTCTGACTGCTGAAGAAACACAGAAAAATGTGGGCACAACATGTACGCACACACAGCCATACATGAAAAGGATAGGCGAAAATCTACATGCATACGTATCCATTCTTCTCATCAGAAAATTCACAGTTAATCTGCAGCTGTACAAATGCTTTACAATTACCCTTTTACATGAAAAAATAAGAATGCTTTGCCATTAAATCAATAGCAAATAATCAATAGTGCTTTGCTATTAAATCAATGAAAGCAGACTTAAGAGAGTTGTGAGGCTGTCATCTGACTTTTAACACAATTCTAATGACCTACATCAGCCTTTAATTACAGTAAAGTCTCCCATTATAAGGGTGAAATGTTCCTTGATTAAAACTGCAGTCTTTAATGGTTTTTTTGCCAGTAAATAGGCTATGTTACTGATGTTTGTATTTTCATTCACATTAACTGACACGCATTTCTAACATGCAGTGGTAGCTCAGATTATTACCTCTGATATTTTCCTAATATTCCTGGTAGTTTTAAATCTTTATGAAGTTCTCAAACCCTAGATATTGCACATACTTAATATTAAAAGCTGTTAGAGCTAGACCTTCCCTTACTGTGGATTTTACTGCAATTGTTTTTTAAATCTTACTTAGCCTTTCTTCATGACCCTGAAAAAAAAGTGTGTCTAGATGTCTAGATTAGATCCCCTGGTAGTTGCAGACTGAAAAGCTATAAAATTGTGTACAAGGACTTTAAAAAGGATGGCACATTTGGTCCCTAGATAGTTCTTTTGGGTTTGTTAAGTGGGTTTTGTGTTCTTTTTTTCCTCCAAAGATGGTAACACACCCGTTGCAGTGAACTAGCTCTAATGAGACACAATCGTACCATTTCCAAACATCCTCACTTCACTTCTGCATCGTTAAAACTGTTATAATATTGCTGAGAGAAAATCAGCATCACTTTACAACTTATCTTTATCTGTTGACCTGTTGTACCTTCAGAAGCTACACGGTAAGCAAACTTCATTTAGTTATGCAACTTTCAAGCTACTGCCCATCCGAACAGCTCTGCACCTGAGATTATGTAGACCCACCTTCCTCAGAAACAGCGTAAGTACCTAGCTTTCACCAGTAAATATTCCCTGCAAACTCAAAAAATGTAACAGAAAAACAATTAGTAGAGGTAATAAAGGTACAAAAGTAAAGTCACGCATCAATGCCAAGGAGAGACTGCTTCAGAAACTGGCATGCTCAAGAGTTTGGCTCTTTTATGTATTTATTTATTTGTCCTGGAACAGCAATTTATTCCCTGCAAAGCTGCACAATCACCTATGTTTTAGCTGAAAAATGGCAAGTCACTATGTCTTGTTAGAGAGACTATGAAGTATACTCTGCCCTTTCAAGTCTCTGGTTTGACTTGAGCAAGTTATCTATCAGAACATAAGATTTTATCCTTGCAATGGGAAAAGATTAAAGTATCAGCATTTCAGTTCCCAGAATCAGAGCACATCACTAGTACCCATCTCCCATCCTTTCCTAAATCCCAGGGAAGACATCGTTTGTAGAATCTTGGCTCAGCTGAACTACTTCACCTTTTGAAAGCAGTATAAAGGCTAAATCATATCTCAAAAAGGGATATTTTTTTCCTCCATTAGCAACCAGAAGTCTGAGGATCCATGGGACAAACCTCTTGCTACTGGTGTACACAGCCTATTGTAGGAAACCAGGACATGCCTGTGAGTGGATATGTGGATGGATTGGGGGACAGGGCGGAGGGGGAAGGGTCAGCATCAGCCAAGCACTGCAGAGCTAGCCTTACCAGCTGAATACTAATCAAAGAAATAGCTCCCATAATTTCAACGTTTGCAAACTCTAGAACATTTTTGACATAGAAGGACGAAAGCTCTGGGAAATAACTCAGGAAATTTCCTTGTCTCTGTAATCTTTTGCACTGTAGCATCACTGCCGGACTTGGAGCCCAAGCAAGACAGCCGCTTTGGCTTGGCAGAAAGGACTGAGACAGTCAGGACATTGGGCTGCCTGCATTTTGAAGAAGTCTGTGGTCCTCCCTTCCCCCACCCCACCTCCCCGCTTGTCTGTGAGACTTCTCCAAAGAGTCAAGAGTGATGCTATTGTTCTCTTATTTCTCAGAAGGTGCACGAGCGCCTATAGTCCCAGTGCTCTCACTTTCCACGGTTTCCCCGCCACACCTGGGGTTGGATGCTCCCGCGGCCGGTCCCAGCCGCGCTGCCCGGGCCGCCCCCAGCCCGGGGAACGCGAAACTTACGGCCGCGGCCGCGCAGCCCCCGGCGGCTCCGCAGAGCAGCGGCCCCGCTCCGGGCAGGAGCCGCTCCGGGGCGAGCGGGTGCGGGGGAGCAGCACGCAGCCCTTTCCTGCAACTGCTCCGACCGCCCTCTGCCTACATGGGAGGGGAAGGGGAAGGAAGGCAAGGAAAAGCACAGGTGCAGCTAGCTCTTACCTGCTCCCCCTCTCCCTCGGCTGCCCAGCGCGGTGAGTATTTTAATCCCAAGGGCAGACGGTGCCTCCGCGGCGAAGTGCTGGCGGGATGCTCCCAGGCTGGGGGGGGCGGGCTGCGGGCGGCGGTGCGCCCACCGGGCATGGGGGCTGAGCGCCCGCCCGCGCACTCGCCCGCACCCGCGGAGATGGGAGCGCTGCCGCTGCTCCGCTCCCCCTCCTCCACGGCACGGCGCGGCACGGCACAGCCAGCCGCTGGGCACACGATGGGAGAAGTGGGTGCCGGTGCCAAGCCCAGCTCCGACTGGGTGCGGATCGTGGCTGCGGGAGGAGGAGGAAGAGGAGGGAGGGAAGTAGCGGGGAGGGAGGGAGAAGGCAGAGGAGGTGGGGATGCTGCTCTGGGCAGGGGATATCACGGCTCGGTGGCTGGAGCCGGCTGCCAGCTCCGTCCGAGGGCGCGCGGAGGCGGCGCAGGGACTCTGTACCTCCCGAAGACCCAGCGGTGGCTATTGAAGAGGGATCCAGGGAGCAAGCAGCCTGCCCGGCCCCACTACCCCCCCGCCTCTTCTCCTCCTCCTCCTTGACAGGATATACAGATGGAGTCCTTTGGATAAAAATCAGGAGCCGGGCTAGGAGGTGGGGCGGGAACCAATCTCTCTCCGTATTTGCATTTGAAACGGGTAGTTGAAGGAGACACTTCAAGATTTTTTTTTTTAATTTTTTTTTTTTCTGTACTTTCTCCCCCCACAGCCTACCACGCAATTTGTCCTACAAGCTGCGACTGAGCTTTCGAGGCGTGAAGACAAAGTCGCAAAACTAAACCGAACTTGCGGAGTCCCTGCTTTAAAGCTTTGCCCTTCCGGGCTGCCCGGGCTGCCGCTTGTGAAACCCTCACTCCCTGCCCCGGCCCGTCCGCCTGCCTGGCGTGGGGCAGCCGCGGGCACTGGCCCGGGCCCGGCTGGGGTCCCTTCTCCTGGTCCCTGGGCAGGGCACGGAGCCACCACCGACCTGCTCAGGGGACTTAGAACCTCGCAGCCCTGCTGCCCTCTGTCTCCCTAGAGCTGCTGGTCACGCCTCCCCGGCCACTGTTTATACCGCGGGGTGGTGGTGAGCGGGGAGAAGAAGATTAAAAAAATAAAAAATACGTTGAATAAGTAAACCAGGTGCTTTCACAGAATAAGGGGTGGAGAGGGCGGAGTGTGCGCACGGGCAGCAGGAGAAGGCTCGGTGTCACGCTGGGGCTGGTGCAAGGTAGCACCCACGCATAGCTCCGCAACCCCGGAGCTGCTCAGGGCAGCCGCTCCGGGAGATGAGTACCTGCTTTGTTTGGACGTGTGGACGTAGTCCGGCTGGGAAAGCGGCAACACAAACTTTCTGCCTCATTTCAGCACTGCTGAAGCCGTTCGGCGTCTGCAGAACGAAACAGATCTACAACTGAAACGTGATCAGCCAGGAGTCAGCACGGCTCCTGGGGAAAAAAAAAAAAAAAAAAAAAAAAAAAAAAAAAGCAGAGGTTCCAAATGTTGGCAGAGCTGCTGAACTGACATTTTCCACGGACAAAAATATTTTTAACACGTACTGTTTTTAGAACAATGGATATTACCAAGGGCAACTGTAAGATATGCACCCTGGCCATTGACTTTTGATTTATATTTACCAGAAAAGCATTTTCAACGTTATATAAACAAGCTAATAATGTGCATATATAATTAATTTTCATTCCTACTGTACATGATACTATGAAGTGTATTGTCAACACTAATAAAGTAATGTGTGGATAAAGTCACTTCATAAAAAAAAAAAAAAGCAACAAAACAGTTGGTTTGAATCCCAAAGGTTTTTCTTAAAAATAATTTTAGTTCCTGAATTTGTTTGTAGCCTTTGAATACACAAATGCAGCATGTGTGACTATTTTAATAAATGTTGTATGTAACTTCTATGTGTTCCTTGTCTTTAAGCTTCATTTTCAGACGTGATTTCCAATGTCATCCTTCTAATCAGAGGGAGGCTGTTCAACATCGTGGTATTTGTGAACTGAAGAAGTGGTTTAAAGAGAGCAACTAGAAGCAATCTTCATTCTCCAGGTTGTGGAGTGTCTGAGTGCATGGTTACAACTTAATAAGATGTACTCAGGTAAGAAAATCCTGAAACATGATTGCACACAGTTGCTTAAGATTGTAATTAAGAATTCGCCTTTCCTTTGTTCTCCTTCCCCCAGTCCCTAATTCATCTTTTACAAATTAATCAAAATAAGACTCTTTGCACTGATCCTTAAAGGACAAGGTTCAAGGACAGATTATCTTTTTTTTCATCATGAAATATCACAAACACCTCTGCTTTATCTTCTTTTAAATTCATTCAGAGCTGTAACCATGCAAATTTATCTTTTACTACTTAATTCAGTAGCCATGACTTCAATGATAAAAATAGAACAGTTAAAAAGAGAGAAACAAGAAATCTTTGTTTGCAGATAGGATGATATAAAAAAAAAATCTACAAGGGGTCATGACCTTCATAAATTTCAGCAAAGATCCTCAAGCTTTTTCTTTGCTCTTCAGGTTCAAGATAAGGATTAAATAGTTTTACGGTCACTTAAAATCATTATAAAGGAAGGACTCTTTCTTATTAATTTTGATTCTGATCCAGATATTAATAATGGAGAAATGGAATAGTCAATTATCACCCAATTAAAAAGCTTTCATGTGTAGACCTTCACGGAGTATTTCATCATGTTCTTCCTAACTTAACAGACCTCTCTCAAGGATGTGCTTTATGTTCCAAAAATCTAGTCTCTCAAGCAAAACCTTTCATTAAACTGTGTGTTGGTGAAAACATTTGAACTTATTTTTACTCCATTGAAAATAGGATAGATATTTTTGTCTTATTATTTTTCTAAATGCTTATGTTGTCATATCAAAATAAAATGTATGAAACCCTTTGACTTTCATGAGAGCAAAACAGTGACTCCAAGCAAAATATATGACTAAGCAGACCAATTTAATTTCATTGCACTGACAGAATAAAATATAAAGAAGCAATTATTCTTAGTCACTTTTGGCAATCTACCATTTTTAGTAACATAAGCAAATGTATATTTTTTTTAATACAATTTGTTCTTGACTGTCTTGATTGTGGGTTTTTGCCAATGAGTCAGTCCATTCCAATGCATTGGCTGGATCATTTTGGCAGGAATCCATACTTACAGCGCTGTTGTATTTCTTGCTAATATGTTTTGTAGTGCATTTACTCATCCTGAGAGGCACAGGTGTATCACTTCCAGAGGAAAGTCTACAGTTTGTGCAAATAAACTTTGGACCATGCTAGTGTGTCTCTTAGGTAGGCTCTGTAAAGACTAACTGCAGGCATCAAAACACATTGGTACTGTCACCTTTCCCATCTTTTGACTTCTGGAACTACCAAGGATGCCTCCTCACAGTACGAGTTACGTTGCCCTTCTGTATAGTGGATCCATAGGCAGATTTAGGACCACAAAACCTGAAACTGCATGTCCTGAAACATGCTCTTAAATGCTTCTTAGACAATGAGAGCTTTGGTGGCCACTGCTTATGGAGGATTTTGACCTGAAGTGCAAAACAAAAATGTTTAAATGGTTATATTCAGTCTCTCGAGCCTCTGACTGTCTCTTGATATAAACATTTCTATCTGTACACTCATTACTCACATTCTGAAAAAGAGCAATGTCAGGTAACTGCTACCTGGGTCCTCGTAATTCTCTGTGTAGGAAGAAACAGCTTCCATTATGCGCTCAGCAAAAGCTTGTAGAGTTCCTTTAATATGAAAATATATTACGCTCAGAGGCAAAATGCTGACTTCTCCTTTTCTTAAAAATTTATGTGGATATTAGTCTTTCATAAAGCAAGCAGGAGAGCTTGCAGTTTAGTATCTTTTTTTAAAGGAAAACATTTCATAACACCATTAGCGCATGGTTTCGCTGTACAGGTGCGAATGCCTCTGTATGTTACTCTTAGCTAAGCACTTCAGCTGTCCAGAAATAATACTTACAAGTGGCTATAATTCTGATGTGAATATCTTACCTTCTGTATCAGAGGGGAAGTCGTTGTCCATTGCTGTGGTTAGGCTAGCTCTGATTCCAGTCTAGAACTGAGCAATGTTTTTCTTCAGTCTTCTTTTCTTCTCATTTCTACAAACAGCAGAAAGCAAAAAAAAAAAGCCTTTTGAAATTGAAGACACTCATGGCCTTTATCAAGATACTCAACAGAGGAATGTCTCTGCCGTTCTGTGTCCTCACAGTTATGGTTTAATTCACTATTTAAACTTTGAGATTTTCGAGACAATTACATTGTCTGTATTCCATGAGTTTTTTCCACCCAATGTAGAATCACGGGAGTCCTGCCTAACAATAACAAGTTCAACAACCTGTTCTTTAGAATATATTTTCCAGAATATCCTCTAAAGAGATGTCAGCCAAAATGATATAATAATATGAACTAAATTATAGTAAATAATAGTGGTGATTCAAGTGGGGAATTTATGAAGTCTCTTTGTGTATCAACAACCACCCATTCTGCTTAGGTAGTGTTACCTTATCAATTCTACATTACCATCGTGGCTCCATCTGTCCCTCTTTGGCTTCTCTCTATCTTCCCTTGAGTTTCCACAATCTTTTGATGATGTATTTGGTCCACATATACTGGCAAATCTGAGTAACTGATATACTTGCAAGAGTGGTATTCTTCAAAAGTAAATCTAGTTAATCTAAGGCAATGTAACTGTAAAAGTAATAAGAAGTTACAGTTGCCTGAGGTAATAAAAGTAAATGCAGTTAAAAATGGAGTTTATGTTGTCAGGAAGAACAGAGAAAAGCAACGGAGGGAGTTGTAGGAAAGGAATTTGTAAAGTTAAGAAACTGTAAATTGAAAATAGGCTTGTCTAATCATAAGGAAGCTGCAAAATTAAAAGATTCTACCATTGAGGGTAATTTATTAGTCACACACTAGTAAGAAAAGCACAAGAATAAATCAATTGAAAAACAACAACATGGAAAGAATTTTGAAAATGTCACAGGACAATGGTGGCAAATGGCAGGTAGGCTGTCAGAAGACCAAAAAGAGAAATGCAGAATTTCATTATGGCCACACAGGAATGGGCTATTTGTACAAGCTAGGATAGATGGCTTAAAAAAGCCCTAAGACCAGAATGGAGGCTGTGTGGCCAGGCTCCAAATGGTATTCATCATATTATAAGTGGATATACCAAGCTGGCCAGCAGTGAGATACAACAGAGTGACAAAGCTGGCAGTGTGGTGCAGTGAGTGCTCTGCAAGAAGTATGGATTACCAACAGAGGAATAATAAAAAAAAAAAAAAATCAGCAGCAGACAAAGAGAGGTGCTGATAATAAAAGCATTACTATTGTTTTAAAACATTAGACAAATTAAAAAAAAGGGGGGCTAGGAACAAGAGATGGGAAATGAGATATTATGAGAGGATTAAAAGGGAGGCAGAATCATTAAAAAACTCTTTTTTTCTGTTTCATTCAAGAACGTTGTTCAAACAAAAAATGAACAAAAATGAAGTCATGGCAGGAGCAGAAGAGAATTCAGTTTCTGAGAAGAGCATGCAAAATCCCAGCCACTTTTATACCCTTGGACCCACTCTAACATTGCAATGGTGCTAAATTAAACAGTAACTATCAGACTTTACATAGATGCTTTTATGATCATCTCTTGATGAACACAATCAAATTGTGTTCAGAAAAGCACGTGGGTCTCAGATTGATGCTTCATACTGGCAAGATCCTGCTGGTGGAGAAAAAGCATCACTGTCCTTAGAACCAGCACTCCTCTCCTTTTTGAAGCATGCTGAAAAAAAATAGGTTAGATGCATTTCTGCTGGATATTAAGATAAATTCTGCCTGGTATTCATGCTGCGGCACAACTGACGTAATTTTTTCAGAGGAATTGTGGCAGAGAATGAAAACATTTGTCTGATCCTGTGAAAAGCTATACGTAGGAAGTCCAATTGACTTCAGGGAGTTTTGCATGCTTCAGGGAGATTGCCACTGTGCAGCAGCCATCTGAAAATCTGCAGCTAAGTTATTTGTGAAAAATACCAATATATACACAATTAAACCAGTAACTCCCCATACATGGCAGCATGTCTATCTTCAGGTCAGACCCTGTACTCTGCACCAACTATACAAAATTAATATGAATAACTCCTCCACTGACCTCTGAACTCAAACCAGATTTCAGTGTTCCAGTGTGATTTGTCAAGACAAGCTTGAACACTTGCACAAACAAAATCGGTGATGGCAGCTGCAATTTGAGAAGTCTTTTCTGAGTAAATGGCCTGAATTATGTATACTTCTGCATCATAACTGGTATTCAAGATGCTCATAACCTTCCCTGTGTGAAAACTTTAGCTAAGCAAGCAACATTTTTTATTATTATTTGTAGGTTTTTCCCCTGACCACAGCAAAAATTGGACGAGCACTCTCTCTTTCAGAAAAACTCTCCCAAAACTGAAGACAAAAACAAGGAAAAAAATCCCCAACAACCCCAAAACACATTTTCAAAATGTAGAGTATTATAAGCACAAGAAACACTACAAGCAAGGAGCATGCTGGTGACCCTTCTTCCCTTCAAGCAATCCAACTTTTCAAGTCTGGATGTTAAATGAAATGCTAATCTTCTATACCTGAATATTTATGGAGAAAGTATTGTACACCAGCATGTAAGCAGTTGTATAGGAAGCAGATGGAAATGTCTTCTAAGTGAGTTAGAGAAAAAAAGTCACTATCTTCATCATTCTAAACTGCCCCTCTTGAAATTACTTGGTGTGAGTGCTGAAGGAGACGTAATTTCTTATGTCAATTTGCCACCCAGCTAATGTATCCATCAAATTTCTTATTCCTTAGGAATGACAACTTAGACATTACTTTTATACTTAAAATGTTAAAAACCTTATAGATCCCTTAATCCTATCCAGCTTCTACCTTTTCTTGGGATAGAGTCTGCATTCATTAAATTCAGTGGGAAAATATTGTTTAGTCAATGACAGAAAAATAAGTTTTATTAAAAACCTAAGTTATTGTTGGTTTGAAAACTAGCTCGGAATATGGACCACTGCATTTTGTCCCACTCCTACAGAAGGTGATGGAAATCTTTGCAAGTCCCAAATGGTGGAAATGAAGATGCAAGTCCCAAACCATTACACCAATGGTTTTGCTGCAAGAATAAAACCATAGCTTGATCAATCTTTATTTCCTTCTACTTCTACCCATGGCTGTATGTGTAAGGGAAAAAAAAAGCTGAGGGCAGATGAAAGAAAATAGCAGTTCTGTGGAACTTGCTTCCTCCCACACTTAGCAGGTTAATAATGCCCTAGCACCAGAGGTAATTCATTCAATCCTCTTCTCTCTTGTCGTATTTCCTCCAGTCTGGCCTTTGGAGTCATCAGCGTTGGTCACTAGGATGGAGTGTCTAATCATTCAGCAACACTGGCCTTGGTGTTAACAGCCCTGCAAGCCTTGCGTTTTCAAAAGTACTGCTTTTGTTTTCCTCTGAGTCACTGAAGTTTGTCATATATATTTCTGTTGGGAAATTTCTGCGACAAGGGGTTTTTTGGGTCAGTCATGGGATACCGCGCACGAGCACCCTGATCTCAGTGTGAAGTACTACCATACAGATGTATATTAGTAATTTACTACGTACATGAATAAAACACACACGAGTCAGTTACTTTAAGACATCCCATGTCAGGAAGCTTGTGTTCATCCACAGATATTCATCTTGCTTTGAACTTAATGACCATGGCCTGATCAAAACAAAATTCAGTAAAACTGGAGGCTCCACAGGATTTCTCCTTGAGGATTCTAGCAATATCTTTTGTGTCTACAGATGTGTACTTATGTCAAGCTTCATTGCAAATATATGTAATTGAATAACTCTACTAAACTTCCTCTGAGTAGCTTTTATTTAATTTACTGTGATTATCCTCAAAATAGGGGAAGGCTGATAAGAATGACTTCATGTATGGGATGCAATATACATCCTCTGTCTCAAGGCCAACAAAAGAATAGGTGCCTTTTGAGCAGCAGATGCCTGCAGGAGGATAATACACCCACCAGTTACTCAGCTGCTTCATCTGTCATTTTTATGAAGGCATGTCATGGTTGGACAGAGCAAAATTGCCTGTGAAAAGCTATGTGAGGAAAAAAAGGAGAGAGAAACAGGTAACTGCCTCTTCCTAAGTGCTGGATGAAATTAATGTTTATGGGGGAGGGGGGGAGAGCTCACGGGAAAACAAACATAAGAAATAACTTTGTAAAATATATCTTCGTACAATATCAGACATCTCAATAGTGCTAAAATGCTGCAGTTGCTCCACTGCTATTACTAGTTACTTTAAAAGATAAATTGATGTGGAAATTAGAAAGTAACAGATGTGAAGCAATCTTAAGCATAAATTCCTTCACACTTCTTATTAACTGTGGTTAAGATTTTAGTTGTCAAACACCCTTTAGTTCAGACAATAAAAGCGAAGAAAGGAAAATTTAACTGTTCTTCAGTGTTGTAAGCCCACTGAGCTCTGTAATTTGCTGGAGATTTGTTTTCTGACACTTTCACCAGAAAAGGGGAGAGTGGGGGAGGGAGTGGAGAAGTATTTCTCCAAAAGCATTCTGACCCACAAAAAGACCCAACTGTATGTGTTGGGAAACATGCCCAAACACTTCTCTATTTAAGTCTTTCTTCTCTTTCAGTAAAGTGTCAGTAGCTCTTTGAATAGCTATTGGCCTTGGCCAAGACCCTAGTGAAAGACAACAGATGTTGCTAAGATTGTACCCAGGCTATCCTCTATCCTGTTTCATTTCTGAAAGGGAAAAAGAGAGAAAGGGAGAAGAAAACTTGTTTTAAATCACTGGACCATTTTGTACTTCAGCAAATCTGTTTGCACATGCTCGACTGGCCTCACAGAAAAGGCTGAGCCTTTTGCATTCAGCCTGAGGTCAGTCCTAATGCTCTGTTCAGTGGTCCACACTCCTTTCACATGGAGCAGCTGCCTCTGATTGCTAGAACAAATTGAGGTGATTCAGGCCACCAGCAGGGCCACGGTACAAGTGCTTTTCACCAGAAGGGGAGGGAAAGCCTTAGAACAGGACCAACTGGGGCTGCCCACAATAAACCGTAGGATTAATTTGATACAGTCAATATTAAGACATGCTCTTGCTGAAAAGTGGGCCATAGTGACATAAACTACAAGACAGTTGGACTGAAAGAAGAGGGAAGAAAGTGGTGTTCAAACATTTATTAAGTTACACCTAATTATTTAATTGGGGGACATTTAAAATGGTAAAGCTGACAGTTCAGGCTTAGGAATGTCTTGCTGTTTAACCCCTGGAAGAATATTCTTGATGTAAGTGGGATTCAAGATCAGTTGCGTCATCATCCCCCTCACAATATTGTTTGAAACATTGAATGCAAGTTCTCTAACTGTTTCTGTGATCAGTTTACAGAGAAGAATAATCTACAGCACCATTTCCTACCATATTTATAAACCTGTTTCAATGACTGGAAGTGGCTACATAGCTGTTACCCAAGGAAAAAGAAAAAAAAAAAGGGGGAAAAAATAAAGATTTGGTATTTACCTCTTTTAAAATTCTTTCCTATCTATTAAAAGAGATAAGAGCATAGAGGAGGGAAAGATGAAGGCAAAACCCTCCCCCTTTCCCTGGTGCAGCCAAGCTCCTGCAATACTTGCTTCAGTCCCAGCTATCAGATCACAGTATTTTCTGCTGTGTGAAGGATCAGGCCAGCAGCTTTTTGAGTCTGAGGCCAAAGAAAACAATACAGTACTGCATTAAGGCACGATACCAAGCACTTACCACTTCAAAAGGAAGCACGCTTTGATGCCTCTGAAAGGAAAGCAAAATCTCTACAGATAGATAGGTAATTTTACCAGACTGGTCAAAAAAATGAGTGCTAATGTTAATTCATAAAACTGTGGATTTAAGATCAGGGGAAATTAGGAATTACAGTATTTAGTCTGCCTCTGCATTTAAATGGAATGGCTGGGTATAACACATAGCCTTTGAAGTAGAGTTATCCAAGAGGTAGCTTAGGAAGCTGAAGAAGAAAGGAGAAAGATCTTACTATTTACTTAATTAGCAGGTATAGGAACAGAATTTAAGGGAAAATATATGCAAAAATCTGCCCGTTAACTCAAAAAAATTGAGATGTAGAAATGTGTCCAAATAGTATACTAGAATCTGTTATACATGACTTCACAAAAACAAAAATAAAATTAAAAATATCTTTTAACTCATTGAATTATGGTCACAAAACTGAGGTACATCTCAGTCTTCTTTTATTAGCATTTCATCCTATTACTTGCCACTGTTGTCACATAGAAAAATAAAAAAAGCTGCATGTTCAAAAAAAGCTTTAAAAGAAAACCAGGAGGAGTTGCATCTTCAACAGAAAATTCACTTTTTTATTCTCCTTAAAACCAGTAAGTAAGTAAATATACATATCAAGAAATCTTCATGCCACTTCTTAAAACTTTATTTTCTTTAAGGCATTGCATATAATAAGTATATGAGCTTTGAACTGCTGCATTTGAAAACTCACTCCCAATTGTAATATGTGGTTTTCAGCTAGGCAAGGTGTGGAATTGTGTGTTTCAGTTCCACTGACAACAAAGCCAGCTGAGACATTCCTCTTCTCCTTCCTTCCTACCCCAGGGGCTAGCACTCACTCTGTTCAGCTGGGGTGACATCACATGTGTGAGTCTACATTGCAAAATAGATCAGTTCAATGACTCAAGTTAAATCAAGCAGTAAAAAAAGAGAAGTTTTCAATTAATTTTGTTTAACATCTATTGCTTCCCTGATCAACTTCACAGCATGAGTCCATATGTAACTATGCAGAACAAAAAGTAAGGACAAGAGGGCTGAAGCAAGCACATTAAACTTGCAATTTCAGTTTCCTTCGGAAACTTTCCAAAGATTCCTTCTTTGGGAAGCTTAGTGTAAAAGGTGTTAGGGCATATCTGCTGTTTTATTATCTAGGTTTGATCTCATTCTGCTAGTTGGGTATATGCTCTTCCAGTCTTCTCTTCTGGTCTTTTTCCAAGCCTCTACCAAGTCATAGTTTCCTGAGGTACAGACATTGAATGAGAAAGGGGAAGGAGTTGGACCTTACCAAGGTCTTCAGTGGCAAGTTCTGGAGATGGAAATGGAGCCTTCTGGGATTAATCTGACAAGAAAGATCAGAGTCACTTCAGCATGCTTCTGCCTACACTTGCCAGATTTATACAGCATGTAAGCAGGAATGTATGACTGACAGTGTCAAACACTGCTGAGGAGAACAGTAGAAAGGGTATGGGCATTTGCCAGTTGTCAGCCTGATGTGATACAGGCTGTAATAAGATAGGCACCAGGGTATAGAAATGGACTAGATTCATATTTGATAGAAGCAAATTCTCATTTGGGCTTCTACACAGTTTTTCCTTGTGCATAAAAGAAAATAAAATAATAGTGAGGGTTCAACAGCTTGTGCCTGCCCTTTCTGGATAGCACATCCTTTTTTAAAAAATAATATCAGTTCACGTGCATTCATTTTGAGGGTACAGGGCTCAGTATTTGGGTGTGCACATTGTTTTAGTGACATACAAAAGAAGAGTTACATATACATGTGTGTGTGTATATGCTTCAGCAGAATGTAGCCTAAACCCCAAATACTCAAGCCCTCAGAACTGAGGCAGATAAGCTACTGGAGAAAAGAAATTTTTAAGACCTTCTCATTAGAGAGAATTCATGGATGGTTATTGTTACGCCATGTTTTAATAAAGGTGCTGTCCATATCATATTAGTTGTGCACCAGGCACTTCAGTACTGAAAGGAACAGGCAAGAACCGTACAGATCTAAGTCTGAGCTCCTGTATGTGTATCCCTCCTAACTGGTAGCACTGACCAAAGGTCTATAAGAACCTCTGATGAGTACAACATGAAAAGTGAAAAAACTACAAAGCTCATTGTTACAGAGGTTTTTACATTCTTAAAGGGTTAGTGCTACTTGGGATAGTTAAGAAAATACATAATAGAAGCAGGCCATATAACTGATTTAGAATTTCAAGAGCTTTTTGAAAGATTTCTTCTTTTGAGGCTATTAAGCAATGAGAAGGGATGATGCACAGTCATGTCATGGATTAAAAACTAATTAGGAGACAGAGCACAGAGTAGGAATGTATTCCAGCTCACAACCCAGAAGTGAGTGATTGTTTTTACACAGCAGTGCCAGAGCAAGCCTTATTTGCACAAAACTGCTCTCGTTGCTCTCCAGTATCCTTACAAATTAAAGAAAAGGTAAATCGAAACACTATTTCAAAATTGCTTCTTTCCTTTTTCACTATAATTGATACAGCGTGATCTTCAACGTCCAAAGGATACCATGAATTTTAGTTTTGTTCTTGACTACTTACCTGGAAGAAAGAAGTAATAAGGAAATTTCGAGATTATCATAGTGTTTTTACCTGAAGCAAGCTGATGAAAACTGAAGGGGAGTGTTCAGCACTGAGGTGGCTTCTTTCTCTGCAGAGAACTACACTGATGGTAGTTGGCATGCAGGATGATCACCTGACAAATTTCTTGTTTACTTGCAGTACCTACATTTGGTGTGTTGGCAATTCCAGGACTGTCAAGAAGACTAGACAGCAATTCAGAGATTTCGCCCACTACAGATCCACGGGAACACTTCAGGGCAAATTATGCCCATTTTATCCCTTTCTAGTCCTTCATGGGGCTCCCCTCAGTAATGATTATTTGCGAACCAGGACCTCTGGCATCCATTAGCATATGGCCATGCTGAAGGCATGGGTGACCCTCATAATGCCACACTGGCTGCAGAGGGTACCCCAGTGAGAACTCATTATCTCAGTTTAGTTCACAAGCCTCACTCTGTTTGGTCCTTGAGGCCACAAACTGCAGGTAGTCTCCTAATGAAGTTAGGAGCCTAAGGTAAGAAACTTCTCTACAAAGTAAAAAGCTTTTTACTGCACAGGGATTTGCTATCCTCCTTCTTTTTAAAACTGAACAGAACCTGATAAGAGATACAGTGAATATAGACTGAAATGCTAACAAATTAGGAACATAGTCAAGAATTTAGTACCAACTTCAGGCACGTTTTCATGTGAGTGAAAAGTCCTTTAAGGACTTCACTCATTCCTGCTTGGGCAGCATCATTTTAGTCTTTGGCCGGTATCTTTAAGGTCTATCAAAAATTATCCAAATGAAAGACAAACCAAAAGATTATGAGGGGTTTTGATCTTGATTTAGTTTTAAACCCTGAATAAAGAAATGATTTATGGGTGAGAGGATCAGCATATACAGAAAGTTACACTTCACTATAATCTCCTGATAGAGAAATAAAACATCAGAGAAGTAAAATCAGAACATGGATGCAAAATAGCTGACTGAAAACGAGATCACGGATAATAGAGGTAATGAAGGTTTTAGGAGATGAAAAGGAGCTAAGGGTTGGAGTTTGCTCGCACACGGCATTTTTCTTTGAGAAATCCTTGCACAATTGTAAGAGTTAGGGCACCTCACTGGTTCACTCAATTGCTTCCTTTTACAACTGCCAAAACCTTTTCTTCACCCACATCTACTTGGACGACTTAGCCTTTTTTGCACACAATACATAAAATATTATATTTTTGTACATAGAGACATATTGAAGTGCTTCATGATTCAGGGTTGAATCTCTGGTTGCAACCAAAAAAATTTCAAAAGTGGAGTCAGACTATGTGATATGGAGTGCTTGATGAGAGGGCTCCAGGACTTCAAAGCATCTGACACTGGCCACTTCCTCAGATAGTGATTCTGCTCAGGGTAGGCTTTGGATCTGAATCAGTCTCACAATTCCTATGTAGTAATAGCATAAGCTGGTCACAGAACTAGTCACAATTTTGCAGAATACTTCTAAGTGTATATAGTGTGAACATAGTATCCCATCTTTATCTTTCTAGAACAATTCAATGATGTGCTCTTTCACACAAGTTTTACCCAAGAAGGAAGGCTGTATCTATTACCAAACAGTTTTAAATGATGTCTTGTGAAAGTGAAAAATAGCTAAAGGAGTTGCATGATATTATGGTAAAAATAAGTCTTCTTTTATGTAATGCCATGTTTCCTCAAAGCACTTTATAAGCATGAACTAATTAATACTTAATGGAGTATACATTAATGTTATTTTTTATTCGCGAATTACCCTTAACTATTTTACTGGAACAGAAAAGGAAAAACAATAGTGATAATTTCTTGTAAACCCTTTTAATGTCTCCACCTTCCTTTTTGATGGAATTAAATCACCAACATCTTGAAATAAAAGCATTTTGCTGTTGTTGAATTTAAAAATAGTTCTTACTTGGCAGCCAAAATGGTACCCTCACAAGTTCTAGAATCTGACAGTCATGTTATTTTTAATTTTTTCATTATTCTTCTATTTTATTGATCATCTTTTGAGATTTGCCTAATCCATACTTACAGTTCCATATGTATGGTTTTGTATCTCTGTGTGTATGTGCACGTGTATATATATATACATATATATATATGTATATATGAATAGTTCCTTCACTACTTAGTCAGACAAAGCTCTCACTGAAGTCAAAAAGAATTTTATTAGCCATACAGTGAAGATTTAGTATCCGGATTTCTCCCCAAGACAAAGTGTTCCATAAAGTAATATTCCTCAACTCCTCCAGGCTACAAACGCTTGAAAACGCTTGAAAATACGTCACAGAGTTGACTAACACAAAAAACCCCAAGAACAAGCTCCCTTCCAGTCCAGAAGTTTTCATTAATACACTAATACATTCAGTATATTTTGACTTCCCTCCGTACCTTATGAAATACCTTATGGTACTTTCTTTAGTTTTGTTCGGGTTAAAAAAAAAGAAAAAGAAAGGAGTGAGTAACAAAAACCCCACAACAAGCTGTAGAATAATCTGAGACTAAGTCATCCCGAAAGAACACACCTGAACTGCAGTTTTGGACTTCTTTTGCTATTTTCAGTTCAGAGTAAAACATTGTTCTTGGTTTGACTAAACTGAAAGTATAATTTGGATTCTTTTCTATTAGGAGGCAATTACAAAGGGGATGTAACTACTTACCACCTTAGAAGCCTCCAAACCATTTTATGCTCTTACCTAGGATATACCAAAGTATTTGAATGTTGTTTCAAACGAAATATTTACAGATAAATTCCGCTTCAAAAGGCAACTCCCCAAAAAAAACCCTACAGTACGAGGTATATGAAATATTAGGATAGTTAAATAATATATCAGCTACTCTGATGTAACAAAATAAAACTGATAAAATTTGCCACTTTAGAATTTTGCCACTGTAGAATAGCTGAGGGTTAAACAGGTCAACTGACCTTATCATCAGACACAGTGACAACACTCACAGAATAACTGCAGAAGAAATCTGCTATAGATTCCCATTCAAATATATTTAGCCCTTAGCGATTCAATTATTTGGTCCAATAGCAGTCCTTACATTTTGGAAAAAAATAAAAAAAGACTACAGAAGAAATTAAGTGAAAAGTACGTCATCATTTAACAGAAGAGATCCTTAAAAGATGAAGAGGAATAAGTTGCAGTTCAATTATTCTACAGTCTGTTAGACTGTTCTACAGTCGAAGCATAAGCCATGAAAACTTGCATATCAAATTAAATACATTTAGAGTGAGTTTGGGGTTTCTTTTCCTGAAACTGAATTCTGAATTTAGCTTTTGTCACCCAAGTAATATTTGACATCCTGAAATCTTTATATAGAGAGAGATTAAGAAAATTTATTTGCATTAAGTGGAGGAAGAGAAAATATTTCTAGAGTTTTTTAACTTCAATTGTTATTTTCAATTGATAAAAGTGTCCCCCTTGAAGAACCTAAACAGTATTTTTCTAATTGTTTTACATTCAGTAAATACAGCACTCTTAACACAGAAAAGGACCCAGACAGCACACAAACTAAATTTATTCTTAAGAAATATTATGGCTACACAGAGTTACTTTGTCACAAGCGTGATCTGTAATTAGAGAGATTATGGCAAAGGGCATTCCACCACTGCTTGCTACAAGGCCTTCAAAAAAAAAATATTTTAAAAAAGCATATTTTCTCAAATGAAAAGAAGAATGATGAAAAAATCCTGATGTCTGGTGAGGTTACTACATTCTTAGAGGCATGAAGGAATTGAACTGGATATCAAGTGTCCTCTAAACTTTCAAAAATCGTAGTCATCTATCAGACACTGAAATGTATAAAAAACAATTAAAGCATTCATCTATTTTACTGCAATGTGAAATGAAGAAACCATGTGTAAAAATGCATAGTACTACCTTTAAGAGATAAAAGAATATTTTAATTCAGTACACAAATAGCCAAAATAAATCTGTTTGTAAGAAGAAAAACATTGATTAAAAAAAAAAAAGAAAGAAAGAAAGAAAAGGGGATCTGAAGGAAGGAATCTTTATTTATTATGTAGAAATAAAGTCCTTTAATATCTACTGTGAATTTTTAATTCTCTGGATATAAAGTAATAATCAGTGTAAACTGTGTATACATAGACCTCTCAGCCTTATGGCTGGCTAGAATGAACATTACAGCATTACAGCTGCAAATGTGTGCTACAGCCATGATTTCTAAAACTAATTTTAACTATCTGGAACACTGGACTAATTTGTTAAACCTGAACATAACTCTGTCCCTATCAAAGTTCTTCATACTTAGATGAGCTTGTTGACAGTAAGAATGTCAATACTGTAAGATTTACGGGTTCATGAGGATGTAGATGATACTTCATTTCTTAAAATAAAAATACCTCGTTCATTCTACCTTTAGTTCTTACGGTAGATTCTATATATATGGGCAATATATTGTGAACACTTCTATCAAAGTCTGGAATGTAAATACACACTGAAAATTAGGAGCATAAGAAAATGAAAAATCCAGTTAGTTTCTTGGTTCACCATCAGTAGTTCTGAGATGTAATCAGAAACGAAAAGGTAAAGTCACTTTTCAAGTCAATTTACTTAGTTTAGAAGAAAATATGCATTCAACTGATCTGCTGGGACATTACAAGTTAAATCAATAACCCTACATTTTAGAATTAATGTAGATGCTGAATCAACGCGAGGCCATTAAAATGAGTGTAAAAGGGTTAAATTGCAATACATTAGATATGTTATCTAAATGCATTCATTAGTCTGCACATATAGCTTCTCAAATTAATGAGTGGTATGCAATCTGTATATTGAAACAACTGCAAACAATACAAGTCCTCTGAAATCATGCTATTTTTAACTGTAGAGCATCTAAATTTAGACATTGGATGTTTCAAATTTCTTTTTGTATTTTGTATTTTGGAATACTAGCCTCTCTTTCTTGTCTAGAGAGACCCTCTACTTCACTCTGGGTAGTTGTTTGTATAACTGATGAACAATCTCTCAAAACATAAAACATTCTTCTGGGCAGAGATCCCAGGTAAGGAATCACAGGAACTGGAGGATCCAATGACTAACAGAACTGTGTTTCAAGTCATCCATGGGGTCAGTTGTCTGTGGCGCAGTGCCGAAGATTGGTATGAACAAAATGTATTCTCCACTCAGCTCTCATTTGCCTGAGCCTGAGAATCAGGATTTCAGCTCCATAAAGTTATTGAATCTCCTCTTTGAAAAGAATTACATAAGCTGCATTTAACCTGGCCTTGGTTTTCTTTAGAGATTGCTCAATAACTGATTTGCCCTCCACTTTTGTTTTGACCTCTATTTCATGTTGATTTGGAGGCATTCTGCTGACAAATTCGCAGCAACACTTTCTTAGCAGCAGCTTGCCCTGTAGCTGAACTCAGTGGAGAGAAAGCACAAGGTATAGGGCTGATACTCTTGCTCTTTTAAAGTGCATGTAAACAGCTTTGAAATAGATTTAAAGCCCTTGCCACAATTTCTTGAGCATCTTAACCAGGACCACCGTTGCTTATGTGAAATATAAATGGCAGCAAAAAGAATTGTCAAAAAAGGGGAACACCACCCCCCCACCAAAAAGAAAAAGAAAAAGAAAAAAACAAACAAACAAACAAACAAAAAAAACCCCAAAACAACAACAACAACAACAACAAAAAGTGTCAAGAAAATCTGCCCAAGAAATACTAGCTTGGGTAGAATATTACTTACCTTAGTTTCCACTATACCATCAAAAGAGAGTCCTGAAGCAAAAGACATTGCATCACTGGGCACAAGGCAGGTGCACTGGGTTTGCCTGGCCAGGTTTTGGTAGTGGGGGGGCTACAGGGTGGCATCTGTGAGAAGCTGCCAGAAGCTTCCTCCGTGTACAGCAGGGACAATGCCAGCTGGGTCCAAGATGGAAGTGCCACTGATCAAGACTGGGACAATTAGAAATGGTGGGAATGCCTCTCTGATAGCATATTTAAGAAAAATAAAAGAATATAAAAGTTATTGCACAGATCTAACTGTGGCCAGAGAAGAATATGCGAAAGGAACAGCTATGTAGACACCAAGGTCAGTGGAGAAGGAATAGCAGGAGCTGAGATTCCCCTGCAGCTTGTGTGACAGAGCATGGTAAAGCAGCTGAGCCTCTGCAGCCCATGGAGGACCATGGGATGCAGAGATCCCCCTGCAGCCCCTGAAGGATGCCCACGCTGGACCAGTGGAAGCCTGAGGGGAGGCTGTGAACCCATAGGGAGGCCCATGTTGGTGCAGGCTCCTGGCAGGGACCTGCAGACATGTGGAGAGAGTAGCCTGCACTGGATCAGGTTTCCTGGTAGTAATTGTGACCCTGTGGGGGACCCATGGTGGAGCAGCCTGTGTCTGAAGGACTGCACCCCATGGAAGAGTGACCTACATCACAGCAGTTCATGGAGAACTGTTGCCCATGGGATAAACTCAGGTTAGAATTCGTGGAGAACTATATTGCATGGGAGGAACCACCACTGGAGCAGCAGAAAGATTCCTCTCTCTGAGCAGAGGCAGAAACAACATATCATGAACTGACCATAACCCAATTCCCTGTCTCCCTGTGCCACTGGGATAGAGCTGGGAAGGAAGAGGGGTGGGGAAAGGTGTTTTTAAGGTCTTATTTTACTTCTCATTATCCTGCTCTGATTTTGTTAGTAAGAAATTCAATGAATATCTCTAATTCAAGTCTGTTTTCTTATCTCAGTCTGTAAACCCTCCCTTAAATTTCCTCTCCGTTCTCCACTTAGAGAGGGGAGTAATAGAGAAGCTTTGGTGGGTGCCTGGCATTCAGCCAGGGTGAACCCCCTGCAGCAGGGAAAGCCTAACTCTGTTTCAACAGTTATTTCTGAAGTTCATGATGTTCCTCGGGTTTGTGATGCCTTTAGACCAGTTTGGCTACCACTTAGATCTCATTTTTTTGCAAGTTTTACCAAAGAAAAGTTTTGGGAAATAATATCTGAAGAAGCCTGAGCAACTTCCTCCACACCATCAAAATCAAATCAGTTTTGCTGTGTGGGTCTAGGAGTGAGATATGTATGCAATCCTTTATTCCAGAGAAAGAATTTCAACCTAGAAAATGTCCTTCATCAAAAGTTAATATTTTAGCAAGTTTTTTTAAAATCAAGAGTTGTACCTGAGGGTTTGTCTTCTTTGGGCTGTCAAACATGGTGTTACATTTTGCCCCTAAAAACATTTTCTGTTGAATATGTGATTAACCCTAGAAACTTCATGCAGTGACTTTCTAAGTCATCTAAATAGTAAAAGGATGAATACCCTTTTCTCCACAAGTGTTCTTTTTGAGATACAGTGGCCACAGGCTTGTCAGAGGGGACTCTCTTTAATGCTGATCTTTAGTCATTTAACAAGATACTTGAAAATCAGTACTGCTTTAAAAACCCCAACAAGTCATGCTCAATATTAATTATGAATATTAACATGATTTCATTCAGTAATTCCTCCCACATAAAAATTTCTAGAATTCAATTAGCTCTACTTGAAGAACACAACTTTCTCAACAGAACTCACTTGTGTTATATAGCACCATGCTAACTATTTTGCCACAAAGAATTGCTTTTCACAAGCTTGCTCTGAGTTGCAGAATCATTTATAAACTTCAGAAAATAAAAAGATGCTTTCTACTTGTGTGAAACTTTCTACCTGAGGCTCAAAAGGTGCTTCCTGACACTTTTATTTCCCTATCTTTGCAATAGAGAATAACACTATTATGATCTTACAGACAGCAAAATTTAGGAAAAAAAATCAGAGATAATTTATATGCTGGAAGTTGTTAGCAGAAACATACACTGGACAATGAAGTAGATTATTAATATACATATAAGCTACATGGCCATCTATGCAAGTAGATTTCCATGTAGTTATTAACAAAACCTACAGGTTTTTTACATTTGTCAGGAAAATTTAGACGTTTTTGAGCATACAAAAAGTACTTGTCTGATACATCTTGGACCCAGTGTTACAGCTAATACTCCACATTTCTCTCTTCATCTTCCTGGACAGAGACACAGCAGCCAGGACAGGGTCCCAGGAGGCCAAGTGGGCATCTACTGGGAGTTCCTACTTACTTTAGATCCAAGAAATGACTACCTTAGTTGCTGTATGTTGTCAAACAACAGTAGCCTTCTTGTTTAGAGCATGTTGTGGTCAAGTTGTGCTGAACCTTAGTAAGAAACCAGAGGAGGAAAAAATATCTCAGGCTGCATTTTCACTCATTGTGTTCAGAGGATTGCATGATGAGCCATAGTGGATCACAGCAGGCTAACACGTGTGGCATAATCCAGACAATTTATCTAGCTGCGTGGGTTTAAGTGTAAGTTTGCACATTATTTTGAAACACATGTGTCCTAGATCAACGGATTAACAGATTGTGAAATGTCTTTTTTTATTTTGCCTCAAGAAAGAAAATTACTGCAGTGAAGGCATGCCAAAGGAGGTAACTGCGTGCTAACATAAGTTTTCAAACGTGTTGGTGTCTATTCAGGAAAATTCCAGTGAAGTCAGTAACATTATCCTGCTTTCATATAATCTAATTGAGTCCAATGTTATTCTTGAATTTCTCTGGTATCACAATGTCCTGAGGTGACTGTATGGTCCAATATCCCCATCATCCCCAAACAAAAGAAAGCTGAAAATATTCGGCAGTGTTCTTTAAGAGAAATATTCTACAATGTATTTTCCCTACTGCAGAAAGGACTAATTCACATGCAATGCACCAGCACTCTATATTTCACATTCCCACTCAGAAATATACACATGTATTCACTCTCACAAGAGTACACAGTAGCTGCAGTCAGATTTATGTCTCTGTGGAGCAATTTGAAAGAGTGTGATCCAGAAACTAAGCTGAACATTAAGCCTGGAGGAGCTGTTAAGCAACAAGGCTTTGCTGATTAAAACATGAACTTTATTTTAGTTTATTTAATTCATTTTGCATTTGGCTGTTTTATGTTAACTAACTCTTATGCAATTTTTATTAAACTTACTTTAGGCCCTAAATGAATATTTCAAGTTGCTATTGATAATTGTTTATTGACTATGGAACCCACATTGAATATATTCCCACGTTTAATTCCCAACACAATTATGAAAAAGAAGAGTTTCTCAGTGGTCAAAGACAAGGATAGAAAATCCGGAGGTATAAATATAAATGGAAATCTGCAGAGTACTCTCTGTGTAGGCTGGATAGCTACACCTATTTTAGACAGGGATGATGACTGATTTTTGGAAGAGTGGCGAGTCATAACCTTTCACAAGAGTAGCAAGTCATAACCTATATGCTTGGAAGAATATACCTTGGAAGACCTAGCTACAGTATGCTCAAGCCAATAGCAGGCCCCCAGAATGAAATAACTTGAAATACTCTACTTTATACTGTAGTGAAGGATAGATTGAGTTACCTGGAGGAAAACCCAAAACTTGTATTTCAATCTCTTCATTTGTATCTGGTCATGGTTGCCTGCATGTTTGAAGTGCTTCAAATTCTATAATGCCTTACGAAACAGATTCAGTTCTGGTATAAGCAGATACAGTTTGACTGGCAGTTGTACTACAACACTGGGTAATCTTTTAAGTAATAAGTACTATCAGTAATGACGTTATTAAAAAGCATTACTATCTTAGCTTTGCAGTGCAAGGCAGAGTGGAAAGATGATCTTGTTGTTACAGGACAGAAGTTATTAGTGTGATATCCAATATCCAGGTTGCTTAGCAAGCCAGGGGTAGTGTCTTCACATTACAGTAAATCCCCTTTCTGCAAAACTACATAAATTGTTGAGATTTATTTTTTCTGTTTATATGTTTAGCACCACCACAACAGGACAATTAAAAGGTATTCTGAGACATTGTCAGAGGTTTTTAGTTTGCCCTGCTGATATTCTCTGAAACAGTCTAAGCAGTTTAAGCACTTTTATCTGCTATTATGCTTGCTTTCCCTCAAGTTATTTTCTAATATTTTGAAAAATGCAAAGCTGGCAACAGTGGACAATAAAATTCATTTATCCGCAGGTTAGGAACCTTAAGAAAGTGATGTGCATTAGACCCTTTCACATCTGGAAATTTCTGCAAGGTAGTTCAGCTCTTCAGTGTCTTCTTTCTTAAAGCCACTTAAAGATAGTAACATCTGTTCTAACGGTTTTTGCTGATTGGTATGCCTGATGAACAGGAAATGGGCTGAAATCAGCAGTTTGTTTGTAGGCCAAGCACTTCAAGTAGAAATATGCCCGGGTGGTCAGCTTCTCTAAAAAGAATCAGGTGAAATGGTCCTCTCCAGGGGCAGAAGGAGTTGCAGCCTCAGCAGATGGCTGCTTTACTCACAGGAAGTAGCTCTAATCGGGATGTTTGTAGAAAGATGTGAGGTCAATGAAAAATGGTGCCAGCTACTGAGTTAAATGGCTGAGGAAGTATAATGGCTTTTATCACCTTGCTTCAGTATTTTTGCTAAAAATAAGAGATGGTGTTCTTTTCTCCCTGCAGAAAATGGTACTGTATTATAAGCTGTCCTGTCCACTGACCCTATGACACAAGTGATAACAGTTACTGAGTTCATAAATGTGAGAGGTCTTCTGGAGTTATAGATGGATACAGCCATGAAAATGTAGGAAGATGAAAAGGAAAAAAAAAAATAAATGCATTTTTATGGCCTTCTCTAAACAGAAAGGGCAATATTCTGTCTTGGAGTTGGTGAGTTGGTGCTTCAACATCTACATGCAAAACAGTTCTTTTGGCTAATTTAGAAAATGGCAGTAGTGTTAAAAGGATGGGGGGATTCTTCTGTTATCTGTTTTCTGACCACTCTTCAGGAAAATGTCTGGGAAAAAAATTCATAGAAAAGTCTATAATACTTCCTCCCTTCTTCCTTATGTCTTCCATTTTAGGGTCTTGCTGATATCAAGCCAACAGATTTCCTTCCCAAAGAAAAATATGAAAAGGATAGCAGTGGATAGGATATGGGAAGAAACCTCTTCAAGGACCATCAGTAGAGCAATTACATTATGGCAGAAAACAGATGGCAGATCTGAGTACTGGTAAAAGGATATATAAGAAGTTAAGCTCATAAACACTGTGATTTTTTTCACTCAACTACTGGCTTCTCTCCTGTGTTTCTGGTACACTGGCTGAACATGGATGACTGATGACATGGATAACCTGAGTTCCATTCCCTCATTAGTGTTGCTAACTGCAAGAGGAGAAAATGCTGGTTTGTGCTAAAATCACATTAATCATTAAAAATTTGTAAATTTTTAATATGATCTCAAGATATTAAACTGAGAAATAGGACAGATGCAATTTGTTAAAATATTACACTCAGTGAAAAATAGTGCTAAAGGTAAATTCCTACTTAACATTATTATCTGATAAGGCTTTCCTCATCTGACTATGCTGCACAAAGGCAAAAGATAAACAGCATGTACTTTAGATGCTTGCAGTCCCTGGAAGAAAAGGCCTTTGCCATTCTACAGTAGGGGTTTAAATGTTTATTTTATGTGTGAATGTAAATCCCCCCTGGAAAAAGCACTGAGGATGATGGAAGATTATAGGGTGCAATTTACTCACATCCATATCCTGAGAGACAAAATGCCTTGAAATGGTCCCCTGTGTAATCTGATGTAAATTATCATGGAAGTAATAAAAGTAATGAAGAATGTGTACTGTTTCATACGTAGAAACTGTTATTTCTCATATCTGAGAATCTACTGGCAAGAAATTTGTGTTTTCATTGCACTGTTATTTCTAGCAAATCATCCACGGTTTTTTTTGTTTGTTTGTTTGTTTGGGGTTTTTTTTTGGGTTTTTTTTTTTGGTTGTTTGTTTTTTGTTTTGGGGTTTTTTTTTGGTTGTTGTTGTTGTTGTTTTTAATGATGTGCACTTTTGCCCCACCCAGTGGCCTTTACCTAAATTGCCAGCTCGGCTTTTTTTGGAGGCATTTTCTCCCCTCCGCCCCAGTCTGCAGGGTGGGTCTGCCACTGAAAACTGAACAAAAGCAGCATCTGTCCCCTGTTGCTACCCTGAGTATATTAGGCTATCATTATCTGCAATGACACTACCATCTGTAATGTGCTCTGGGGCAAACACAGGCACTGCCAGTAGCTTCAGCACCACAGGCAGATGCTTCATCATGCAAGAAGATACATGAAGCCAAAATATGCCGTACATGAATTCAAGTACTTGAGAAGAGAGAGAGAAGGAGAGAGAAGCCAGGAAATAAATGCTGTTCATGTGTCTCATCAACAAAGACAGAAACAAGGAAGCATAGCCTAGGTCAGGTACATTACTCAATCTAAAGAAATAATAGGTATAAAAAAGAGACTCACTTTATTGCACTAAGAAATCTGAGAGTCTATAACTTTTTATGGACTTTTATGTCTTCCCTCTTTTCACAAAGAACTTACAAAAAACTGGTTTCAAATTTAAGTAATAGATAGAAGTTTGGGGTTTTTTTCCTCAAAATTCCTGCCTTCGCTCCTCTGTAACAGCAAACAAAACACACACACATTGAGATAGAAAATAAAGACACAGAAAGTACTTTTTTGTTGTTGTTGTATTTTTGTGATTTTCTTCTCTCTAAATCTCAGAACTTTTATGTAGGACTCCATCTTCGTCTCTCTGAACCAATATTTCTGTCATCAAGTTCTCAAGGAAACAACTCTCTCCCTGGACCTCGTTGTCACATGCAAAGGCACAAGTGCAAAACAGGAAAATAAATCTTTTCAGAAGCCACAAGCATCCTGGCCAATACTCTTTTATACTGTCTTTACGGGTTGGAATGCAAAATCCTGTATTTGAACCAATCTCCTGATTTGTCTACCTGCAAGACATACATTGAAAGAACACAGTTCTCTTTTTATTGTAAACTAGATGCTTACTGAATACGTGCATCGTATGTCTGTTACAACACTTGCTAGGTCTCTTGGCTAAGACTTGGCCTTCAGCATCATCTTTCTTGTATTCATATAGCAAAAGAGACCCACTGTCAATAAAAAATGCACTTTCCTTCCAGAATGAAATGCCTCTAGAAAAGCTACTTCAGTAATCTGTAAAGATGTTAACAACATCAGTTTCCAGAAGTCTTCTAATATATGAGGAGCATCAGATCTGCATTTTGGTATAATTTTGTTTCTCCCTCTCTATCTCCCTTCCCCCATGTGTGGTCTCAGGAATTTACTCTGGACATTCCAGAAATGGACTGCATTGCTGCAGGCAAAAATCCATCTCCTGAAATATGCAAAATGCACACGCTCTTACATGACCGTACACAGCACATATATAAATCAGCAATGTTTTCCATAAAAATAGAAAAAAAAATAGTCATTAAGGCCTGCACTATTTTCATAGAAGTAGAGAAAAATATTTTTAAATTAATATGTTGAATTACACAACCAGTTTTAATATCAGTTAGGTGTGGAAGAGAGGACTGTAATAATTCAGTGTTGAACAGAAAAAAAAACCCTGAAGGATTCTGGCTTCCTAATCCACAAATTGTTTTACGTCACCCTCCAGTCACTCTTTTATTGAACCACAAGGACATTGTCTCATTGCGGGAGGGAAGGTATGAAAAGTTGCCTTTGTATGAGGTGGTCCAGTGCTGCCTCTATCAAGATTAAGTAGGTCATTTCTAAGAGCCCAAGCACACACCGTATTTTGCAGTAGGAGTTTGGAGTTTAACAGACAAGCAGCCACCCAGGCAGCAGCAGTGATCGCATTGTATACGACATAATATTTTTCTCAGAGACCCTGCTTCCAGATAAGAACAAAGTATCTTTCACATGTCTAGAAGGAAAATGGTGCTTTCACTATGTTTTCTCATATGGTAAAGGTTCTGTAGGCACTGTTTACACATCATCACAAGAAATCTATTTTCTGGGCATTTTTAAAGGCTTGTTGCAGTATTCCATATATTGTTGCTTCTTTTCTAAAAAGACCTTAAGAAACAGTCCCAAAGAGTTAAACCAATTGAAGCTATTCTAAACTTGCCATATTTGTCTAGGGGAAGTTTCAGGGGGTTTGTCAATTTTAATTAGAAATGGCAAATGATTGTGCACAATGCAGCAGATTATCAGGGCTACTTGTTAAATTATAAAAGGCTGGCTAAGCTTCAGAGTGAAGCTTGTGTCCAAATTAGCAAATCTGATACTTTATAGTTTATGCTCACAAAAATAATTGCTTCTTCCTCCTTTCTTTTGCAGATTGTATTCTTTGTCTGAGAAAAAAAAAAACAAGCTTATAGATCTCTAGCTAATTTCTATGAATTAAACCTGTGTTCACAATAATAAAACTGAGTAAAATACCATGCCTTTCATAAGCCTTATCTGTTTTTAACATTACTTATTTTTTATGTTAAATCCATAATACAAGCTTTTCTAGAGTATAGCATTTTTTCGAGTCAGAAGGTCATTTATTGTGAATTCTGAAAACACATTGAACTAAAAAAATAAAAAAAATCTATGTCTAAGAGGTGTTATGTGTGGATGGAAAGAGAGAGAGGAGTGATCCACCATATACATTTTCTCTTAGGACTGTCTGATGTGAAAAACAGCTCCTGCTCCAGCACTGAGGCAGAAGCCTTGTCTTCCTCTAAACCATGTGGCCTGAAGAAAACTAACCTGGCACTGGACAGACATGAAAGTGGAAACCTGGGCTTCTGCCTCCACCCGCATCATCCTTGGATGATTTGCAGTGTTGTTTAGACTTGACTTGTGGGACAATTCTCATTTCATGTCCAAGGTAATGTGCTGGTTTTCTTTCCTGTAGAGCTAACTCTGGAGACAGTACAAAGTCTTTATGAAAGTTAATCAAAAGAAAGATAGGGATGGAATTCTCCAGTTATAGAAGTCTCAAGTGCTAATCCATGACACACCAGCCATTTAATAACACTGCTGGTGATCTATGGAAAGTTATAAGACAGTTCTTCTTTAAATCTTGAAGCACTACCTTATGTTCAAACACAGTTAAGAAAGCACTGGGTAGGGAGCAAACTATATTTGCAAATAAAGTAAAATAGATTTCTGGGAAATCCATCAGAGGTGTATGATCTGAAGCTTGACTAGAAGTAGTTCTTAAGATGTTGTAAGCAGTTATAACTATCCAAAATCTTGCATTCATTAATTAACTTTTTTCTTTATGAAAGGTTTTCCGAGTTGCATAATTGCATGTAACCTCAAGCTCAACAGGTAGTGCACTATTAAGAAAACAAAAACAAACGAAAAATGAAAGAAGTTCAAGTCTTATAGTCTGAAGAGACAGGTGAATGAATGACACTCTCATTCTGAAAAAGAAAAAAAAAATTCTCAAGGATAAAATCGCAACAGGAGCTAAAATCCAATTTGTCTGTATCAAGTCCAGCCTCTCTACTGATACCTGAGTTGCATTGACACCTGACGGGCACAATGTACCAACCATACATGTTCCCTCTTTGCAGTCACGTAGTCATCTTCCATCTATCACATGATCAACAACCAGATGGTTTGCTGAGGTCAAATGATTCCCAGTACATGTCAAGGGGGCCAGAGAAAGGTAAGAGCTATTTTTAATTCTTTCGCTGTTTAGCTCTCCTCCCTCCCTTCCTCTTTCCCACCTTCTTTTCTACTACTCTCTTTCTCGTATAGTGTGTTGACTGTCAAAACAGCATATCTGCGCTAATACATTCCATCTAGAAATAATCTCTTGCAAAGTACCATATTAAAGAGTAAACCCGTATAATGATTAATTTCATTAAGCAACATTCTTCCCTGAAGGCTCCTGTTTGTAATGAAATCTTCAGACAATCACTATCTAGGGAAGCAATATGCCTGCTAAGAGCACTGAAAAATAATTATCAAACGACAAAATATGACTTACCAACCTTTTTAGATGATTGAGTAATAATACTCTAAAGAACACCACCCCACCTTCTCACTCTCCTTTTTTTTCATCTACATTCAAGCTGTTTACACTGCATACTGCAAAATGACCATTAATTTAACTAAAACTTTACAATACCAAACCTCTCTCACTACAGCGCACTGACAACATGCAGAACAAACACAGTGAACTAGAGAATTCTTAATTTTAAAATATTGCCACACATTTTATATTCCGGAACTGAGTATGTTCAGTGGGGATATTTATTTACTGTATCTCTATATGTCACGGTAATTCAATGAAATCCTGAATGTTTTGTTTACAGATTTTACCAAATATAGGAAATATGAAAACTGCCCAACACACAGAAAAAATGGGATTTTCTTAAAACCATAATTTAGAGACCTGATTAAAGCTCTTTGTGGAATTTGTAATAACAAGCTTCTTTATACATATTTATTGAATGAAAACATCTCGATGCCAAGCCTCGAGAAAGACTTGTTTCAAATTAGAATAAGCTTCATTTTGGAGCAAGAGATTAAGTTTACAGTGGACAATGTGTTTTTTTCTTTTCTCTACACGGACAGCTATCTTGTATTGACAATGAGCTATACTCAAGAGGCCTTGCTTTGAAGGAATAAAGAATATCTGCATTGTGCACACATTCTTGTGCTGAATATTTACATTTGCCTACAAGAGTTTAGACTCCAGTAAATAAGGACTATGCAGTGGATCTGCCCTTACAAAGGTTTGCTTAGTGTGTGAAAAAGCTAGCTTCGTCTATTGCTCTGTTTATTGCTGATTTTCTTTTCATTTCTCAAGAATTTGGAGATAAAACATGTTTTGAACCCTTTTTCGATAAAGTTGCCTCATGTGCACAATTCACCCTGTATCTCAACCTCTGCATTTTGCTAGTTTGCTCTAATTTATTTAAATGTAAGCGTCTTTCAGCACAGCTTTGTTCTGTTCTATATTAAAATGATTGCAAAGATATTAAATTTTCAGAATAGTGTATTAGCTCAGACTACAGAATGGGCATTCTAGTAGAAAAATTCTGATTATTCAGCAATGCAACTCATACTTCTAGTGTTCTGCACAGAACAGATGATGTAATCCCAGTTGCCCTACTGTTGCAACTATCTGAGCTAGGAGTTAAAGAAAAGGAAGAAGATAAGCAGGAGTAAAGTGTGTTTATTGTGATATTTATTTTTCCAATTATCTTGTTTCATGTTTTAAATAAAATTATCGACTTCAGGAAAGTACTGCTTTTCATTGTTTTTTTCACAGTTTTGAGAAAACAGGATTTTTTTTTCCTTAGTAGACAGCAGTTTTTTAGCATTTAAAAAGTTGCAAAGTGTTTGCAATTTACTGTCTATTCTATGCAGCATAATTTATTCCGTAATTAAAATGCAGTAATTGCCATTATGAGTTCAATATTTGCTCACAATTGTTGCATGTTGATATCAGAGACAATTTGAAATTACACTTTCCTTACCATGGGAAGGTATGGCCTCATTCATATCCCACGCAGAGCACTGCATTAACCACCACTGACACTCTCATTAACTCCTGGATCTTTAGAGCTATATTTGGTATGCTGTGTGGGATCATCTTTCATGCGCGCTCTCACCATTATGTGTAGATACATTCATCTTTTACCTTTCATTTCCCCTTTTTCATCATCTCCAAATGATGGGGCTAAATGGAAGCCATTTCAATGAAGAATACAGTTATCACTCCTTAGCACTGCCTCAAGTACCTGAGATTTTCACATGGTTTCTGTAATCCTTGGGTGGATACAGAACGGATTTGTTTCCAGGTTCACACTCCTGCCAGTACAGCAGAGAGAGTATTTAATTGCTGAGCGTGGAAGGAGAAACCCCTCTCCCAGAATGTGAGTCCTGCTGCAAACAGCAGCACTCCACACTCCAAACCCATTGTGATTGTGCTCTCCCTGCCCACTCACCCTCCTCTCTGCTCCATTAAATTCAATTTCAGCCTATTAAGCTCAAGAGTCAAGAAAAAGAACTTTAAAGAAAGTTACTTAATATTAATTTGAACTCCAAAGTATTCCAGTAAAGGAAAAAAAAATCAATGTTGTTAAGATGTGCAATATTTTACATAATAAGGCTGGAGGAATAATGAAAAAAAAAGTTCAATATCTCATTCTGAAAACCTGTAAAATCTGTTAGATGAACTGTTTGTCAAATATACTCATATATATTCCAACCAAGTCCACAAAATAATGTATTCAAGATATTTTAAAATACTATATACATAATGTGAGAAAATATATTACATTTATAATTTGATGAACAGTATAATGAGACATCAACAGAAGCTATTGTTCTTCTTGCACGTTGAGAGTTATGGTGTATGAATGGGTTGTTACTAATTAGATTTCCGTGGTTAATGTGGAGTTTATCTCCTTTGCATACTACTAAGTGCAGCTTCACAACCGCTTATTCTTCAAGTTATTTAAAAAGGAGAATAGTTATTTAATTTTCTTTAAACTTGATGAAATCTGACATCAAAATAATAAAAAATCTTTTCGTAAAAAATATTTAGAGATGATAAATTTGGCCCATCAAAATGATTAAATTTTATTCTTCTTGCTCCATTTTTTAAAAATTAAAACTTGCTCATCTGAAAGTTCAAATAATTATAGGATATATGATGAAAGTATAATCAGGATTGGTTGGATCCTTTGAACTTGATATTAATGTGTCAAGACTGCTCTTCTCCATGTTGGATGCTGGGTTTTTTGATAAACTTAACACCTAGCAAGTGCATTCACCATACAAATGTATGAGAAATTCAATAGCCAAATTATCCACTAAAGCATCCTCACTACTTTCCGTCAGGTTATACCAGGAGAATCTTAGACTTATCAAATATAGTGTAATTAATCTTGGATTCAGTGTGGTCAAGGGCAGAAATCACTGAATGTGATCCCAAAAAATCTGTGGTGGTGTTTTCTCATCAACACCTTTCCCAGACCCTTAGAGATTTCAGAGTATCATTTAAAACTGGGAAATTATTCTGACTCTTTGAATGATGTACATAGTCAGACGGTATAGACGGGGAAGACAGATTTGTTTCAGTACACCTGAATGAAGTATTCATGGAATCATAGAATCATTTAGGTTGGAAAAGACCTCTGAGATCGAGTCCAGTTGTGATGGACTTAATTCAATGGACTAAGGTCTGTTTCTGTGTTACAAATCAGTGGAAAAACAATCCTTGTGATAATTCTTGAAAGAGAAAGCAAAATTTTTTTTTCCAAAACCATAGTTTTTCACACTACCTACCCATATCATGAAGTAGTTGAGACTGCAATCCCAGCCTGCTGGTTAGTTATTTGGCAGGTATTGTACTCTGTAGAACTGGATCTTTGTAATGCCAAGGTTACAAATAAAGCTGCCTGAGAAGTAGGTTGTTTTCTATGTAAAATATTTGAGTTACAAAATCACTGAATTTTTTCAATCATAGTTTCAACTTCTGGCAAATAGATATATTTTCCCCCTGGGAGATGAAAACTCGGTACATTAAAAAAATATTCATGTTACATGTTGGCCAAAAGTGCATCAAGGGGAAAAATCTTTGCTAATGAACCAAACCTACTGAGAGTAGTGGCATGAGACTTCTGAATGCCCATGGGGCATTATTATCAGCAGATGTGAATAAAATGTTTCAGCTGAATATTTTTGACATTCAGGTGTTTTGGTTTTGTTGAACAGATGCAATTTTCTGCAGAGGGCAGACACATCTTTCTAATTTTTATATTAGTCAAAATCTATTAAATACGCTTTGAGAAAATATTTTCATGAGGTATTTGTGTATATACATCTCTTTCTTCTAACCCTGTAGCCTACAACAAAACCAAGAATTATTTCATTACTACTGGATTTGTTTCACTTCCCTGCTCTCAGAGAGACAGTGTGCTAGAGAGAGAGCATATTTTCAAACATAATATGCACTTTGATATTAACAAAAATAGTAAGAAAATAGAATAAAAACAAAAATGTAATTGCTTTTGCTGCATGACTGATTGCTTCCACAATACAATTAAGCAGAAGGGAAAAGTTATTGCATCTTTGGCAGATAATTCACAGTGTAGCACACCACTAGTCCTCAGAGAACTTAATTTTCTTCCAAAACTAAGGAAAGTATATTAAAAAAAATATCTGATCACCAGAAAAGGTGATTCAAACAATTGTTTCTAGGTTGGGACCAGTGCTGGTTAACATCTTTGTCAGTGACAGGAACAGTGAGATAGAGTGCACCCTCAACAAGTTTGCCAACGACACCAAACTGTGTGGAGCAGTTGACACTCTTGAGGTAAGGGATGTCATCCAAAGGGACTTTGATAGGCTTGAGAAGTGGTATATGAGAAACTCAGGGAGTTCAACAAGGCCAAGTGCAAGGTCCTACACATGGGTTAGGGCAATGTCAAGCACAAATACAGTCTGGGAGGAGAATGACTTGATAGCAGCGCTGAGGAGAAGGACTTCAGGGTGTTGGCTGATGAGAAGCTCGGCATGACCCAGCAATGTGCACTCGCAGCCCAGAAAGCCAGTCATGTCCTGGGCTGCATCCAAAGCAGCGGGGACAACAGGGCGAGGAAGGGGATTCTGCCCCTCTGCTCTGCCCTTGTGAGACTCCACCTGGAGTGCTGCATCCAGCTCTGGAGTCCCCAGCACAGAAAGGACACGGACCTGTTGGAACGAGTTTAGATGAGGACCATGAAGCTGGAGCACATCTTCCATGAAGACAGGCTGAGACATTTGGGCTTACTGACTGGAGAAGAGACTGCTCCACGGCCTTCTTTTTATCCATTATTCCTCCAATACCCAAAAGGAGCCTGCAAGAAAGCTGAGTGCAGTTTTTACAAGGGCATGTAGTGATAGGACATGGGGGAATGGCTTTAAACTGAAAGAGGGCAGATTTAACTTAGACATTAGGAAGAAATTCAGTACTGTGAGTGTCGTGTGGCACCGGAACAGGTTTCCTGGAGAAGCTGTGGAGGTCCCGTCCCTGGAAGAGTTCAAGAGTTCAGGGGTTTTGAGCAAGCTGGTGTACAGCAACTCGAATCCATGGTGGGGATTGAAATTTGAACTAGACGATCTTGAAAGTTGCTGCCCACCCAAACCATTCCATGATTCTGTGAAGATGATTAGGCAATACATTGTAAATCAGTGTCAGACCACAAACAGATTATTTTAACTAGAGCCATCTCTACCTTGAATTGAAGGGTTTTACATACAGAAAACAGTTTTGCCTTCAACAGAGTTTCTTCCTGCTAACTAAACCATCATTATATCATGCCGCAAAACACTATTTCTTCAGTGTTATGGAAAAATAGCTTTAACATATCTAAATATTTAAGAGGAAAGAATGGTATTATAGAATAGGGAAACTCATCTGTATGAGTAAAAGCATATCTGTGTTTCCATATCTTTATATTTATACAGGTATGTTTATACACATACTTACATATATATATATGTACACACATATAAGCTCATTTGGCTCATGCCAATCTACTGTTACTCTTCAGGTGGCAACAGTTTTATTCACCTATGAATGCAATATTACCTAGGTGCACTCTATAGTGACTTTACTCACTATTTAAAGGTTTTGTAACACATTTTTAAGGCACAAAACAGCATCAGATGATGGTGATATTTTAATGGATTAACACTGACATTTTAGCTTCAGTCAGTTTCGTTTTCTGACTTTAAATTACGTGATCTGTTTCAGTTAGCACATGGTTAAGTTTTGCGATGTCTGTAAAAGAAGTAATTTTATTTTTAGTTTTGTTTGCTTTAGATATGTAGAAATTTATATACAGCATGATATCTCACTTTAACAGATCTGTTTAATACTAGTAGTAGTTCTAGTAGTAGTTCTAGTGGTAGTAGTAGAAGAGGAAGGAGAAATAATAATAACCATAAAGATAATAATTGTAAAATCTTGCAAAATCTGCTTCCTCCAGGTGGCAGAGGTGAAATCAAATTAGCATTTCTGTATGCTCAGAAAAATAAAACTTTTCTGAGTGTTCTGATATTTCTGTTTTCAGATCTTATCCTCTTACTGTGCTATAAATAGATCAATTTTAAAACTTGCACTTACAAGTGAGGAAAACCATGTGCTTCTGCCGGTAAAGCCGCAGCTCTGCAAGTATGAGTGCAGTGGAAAAAGTCTGGGACACTGAGTAGAGCAAATATGTAATTACTTCTTGGTTGAAAAACCTTATTTATTTACCATTAATGCAGGCTTTTGAAAGCAAGTGCTTTGTGTGTTCATTTATTTATCTGTCTAATTCACAGTTAATTATAGCAGTCTGGCAGCAGATACTTGAGCTATTGATAAAGGCATTATAACTGGCTCACCTGTTCTGTCCTATATTTCTTTTGAGAAAGGAGAAAATACTAATTCAACCTCAAAAATGTGCCTGTCTTCTATGTTTCCTGACAATGCAAACATCCCTCCAGTAACTGTGCCAGGTTCCAAGACTTTTCTTAATAAGAAAATTACTCATAGCACACTTTATTTTTAAACTATAATAATAACTAGTAATAAGTCAATTTTTTTTTTAATTCTCTCCACTGATTCATTTGGAGACAAGTTTTGAAAGTATATCTGCAGTCTGCTGTCTGAGGATCCTCTTTATCACAGCAAGAGAAGAAAGAATGCTGCAGGTCTTAATTACTTGTCTTAAATACCTTGTGAGAGAAATAGAACAAGAATAGAAAATGTATCCAGCTGTCTTCTCTCTGTTCTTTTTTTTCCTAATTTGTGCTTGTTATCCAAAGAATAAAATGTCTAAGCTTTGACTGTACCTAAAAAATTCCCAAACAAGTAGTTCTATATAAAACATAGTCTCAGTGACAAAAGAATTTTGATGCATTTGCCAAATAAAAGAACTCCATTATTAAAATTTTGGCCTTTTTAAAACCAATGATATTGATAAAAGATTTAGTTGATATTCAATACATTTTATGTTGAGAATTTATACATCAATGATTTGTCTCAAAATTTCCAACAAAAAATTTAAGGCAGTCATGTGCCTGTGGTCCAATATCCTGACGAATCACACAAGAGAAAAAAGTGACTAGACATAAAAAATTATGGAGCGTGATAGGCAGACAAGTTGGGTAAGGATTTAAGCAAATAAGCTCAACTCATGCTAATTCATAATTACATGTGGATGTCTGAATATAGGAATGAACTGCTATACACGTATGCACATGGGGTCAAACTGAGAAAAGCAAATCTATGTAATTGATCAAGCGGTAAAGACAGATATAGATAAGGAGTAGATAGGATAGAAATAGATGGGATGAATAAGGAATGCAACTTCTTGCAATAAATAACGCTGCAATGTTTCCATGAAATAATATTTTTATCCTTTTTGCCCCTCTTTGTCAAATAAAATATACATGGAAATATAGTTATGATATCTACTTAAAAGAATAGCTACTAAAAATAACAATGCTTTTAAATATACTGTTGAGAGGTGACTTGACGAATGTATGTTTTCCATGTGAAAGGGATAAATTAATACCACAGAACCAGCTTAACAAATATGTGTTTTTAACATCAAATTGACTACCTTCCTGAAAAAAAACAAAGGAAAAAAAAAAGAAAAAGGAAAAAATGAAAAATGTTTAAATCTTTCTTTTTAATTTGGTTATGGTTTTGTTTGTATTTTAAATAATTCAAGTCTACTAGCATCTGCATTGTAACCCTAAATAGCAGGAATTCCCCACTGAAGGCGTATAGAAACATTAGAAATCTGAAAGAAGCCTCATCATTTTCAAAACTGGGATGGTTTTTATTATTTCAACATCTACCACAGGTCTCATCCCTAAGGCACTTACATGGTAAATTATCATTAGACAGAGATGGAAATAAGTTAACATACGCCAGCAGAACGTATCAGCAATTTCTGCTCTGGGACCATGATTTTCTGCAGGATGGAGATGGGATAGAAAAAGCTTAAGAAGAAATTTGTACCAACATCCATACTGGTACTTCACAGCCCAAACACTCTAAATATGCACACACACAAACCCTCAGTGAAACCATCAGCTCAGTGAGATTTAGATCCAAATTTTATCTGAGTCTACTACCTTTTGATCAAGAGTTTTCGTGTGGATCAGTCACTAACACTGCTTAAAACAAGCCTGTGCTTTGAAAGGTTTTTCTAGTAACCAGACATAGGGGAATTCAGTGTTTTTTTTTTTTATTTTGTTTTTTTTTAACTCTGGGTATCCAGAGTTGGTATCCATTCTGATTTTGCAAAAAGGACCACATTTTACAATCTGAAAATGCACACAAAACTATTTGCATAACATCTGCACTGCTTGGAGGGTTGGAACTCTACAGCAATTAGGTCCGTGCTCTATTCACTTGCAATTCAGACTACTACAATAGTCAAGCTAATTTAATGTTTTGTTAAAGGAGAAGACGTATTTTTATTTTCCTTCAGTGACTAATGCTGTATCAGAAACCATAGCATAAACTGTTTTACTTTTAAGCAGGTAGCTCTAAAAATATTTTCCATATATATTTTTAAAGTGAAAGAAACTTTGAAGGATACTAATTTAATCTGTTTAATGTGTGACTGTTTTCATCTATAGTGTGTGCTTTAATTTGACTGATATTACACAGCTGTCATTCTACAGCCTATAATCTGTATGCATACGATATAAGCATAACCTTTAATGAACAAGATTCACATGCAAAAGTTGCTAATATAATGCTAGCATAGCAGCACCTGCCAACACCTCTACAATTAGAAGCCTGTGTCAGCATTTCAATTATAAAGCAACTTCTAATTTAGAGGATCATAACTTGACAGAAAAAATTCTTTCTGTGTTGTGAGTTGACATGCAAGGTCTCAGTTCAAAGCATTTTTATTAATATAGGTTTAAATTGGTTTAGATATTATGAAGTTATAGAAGACTACATTGAAAAATGAAGACACTCTGTGGATGTTTTTCATCATCACTGTAACTCAAATGCTTTGAAAGGAAAATCCCCAAACGTTACAGTTGTTTATGTGTAACTAGGATCAGTGGCTGATTTTATTTTTTCTATTAATTTAGCAGGTGGATCTAAGCTTTAAAACTCCAAAGTGTTATGTTTCTTTCTGTTGTTTTGGGGATGAATATGTATCATTAACATTAGGTATAATACATTAATTGCTTAAAGTACTTATTTCTGAACGCATCAATTCACTGCTAAAGCAGACCATGGCAGTACATGTGTGAACCTATGGACTAGAGGTCTCTCCATAATGACATATCATTTGCTAATAGCATTTCCATGAATTACAGATTTCCTAAGTGTGTATTGGCACAATTGTTCCAGCTGAGAAATTACCATGTACTGTGTCAATAAGCTACTTATCAGACTTGCCTATTGCTTTGCACTGACACAGTAACTACAAACTACTGCTCAGACATTGCACTATCTGATGTGGAAAGGAAATAATTTTCAGTTTGTGACAGGGTTAGGATCCACTGAGGGAGATAAATGACAAGGATTTCATTCTATTCTTAGATGGGTGGCTGTAAGAGGCAAAAATGTCAATAACAACTAGATCATTTTTGTGACCTTGCTGAGAATATTCCCCTCCACCCTACTTCTAGCCCTTTTGTGCTGTTTTCAAAGCCCTAAAGGACTGAAAAGCATTGTGAGGAGCTCCTAGAGTCCAACAGTTACATGGAATAGTGTGCAAAGGCTCTCATTGCATTCTTTTGTTGCCTGATAGAAAAGAGCATCTGAGCTTGACAGGGAAAGGAAAGAGAATTACCTCTGTGGAAGGTCAGAATACTGTGGGCAACCTGAACTGCTGGAGGAAGGGTAGCTCACAAGCCACAGCAGCAGGAGAAGCTCGTTAGTAGAAGCCAGCAGCCAGCTCATGGGGCCAGAGGTTGATACAGAGCTGCTCTTCATCTGGGGCACACTACTCCACGAACATGCCCGTGTAGCAGCTGCTCCGTGGCAGAGGATGGGCGAAGAGAACCCACACCTCCCTGCAAACGACTGTGCAGTCAAAAAGACAGGTCCTGAAAATGTTTTCCGAGCAACGTGTTAAATCTGTGCACTTCACAGCCACGTTAGCCCTCTTGTGGGCAAGGCAGCTCTTTCCTTGCTGAGACACATTGCTCCCACAGGTGGAAACCTCTGTGTCGTGGTTCCAGCAGCGCATGTCGGAGCTCCAGGGTTGCAAGTAGAGGCAGTAGGTCGCACTGCTGTGACAGCAGTAGCAGGTCCTGGGGATTTATAGGTCTCAAAATAGTTTATGGTGTCTGGTACTAGTCCCTTTAAGTTCAGAAACAGTATCTGTAAACATAGCTTGTTACTGGGCAATAATAAGTGGTTTGTAAATGCACCGGAAATTAATTTTAATAAAGGTGTCACAAGTAAGGGAAAGCTGGGAGAACAAAGTTATCAAACAAATGTAAAGAGGATGTACATGGATAAGATGGGCTTCTTTTATAATCCTACACCTCCGTGTACTGCTATCACATCTGAACTGCATTTGGCTGGAATTATGACAACCGTACTAATACATTAATCACACATACTCCTGAATCACTCTTCAGTGCTCATTATCTTGCAGGAGGCTTTTAATTGGTAGCTGTTTTCTCTATTGTTTCTCACAGTCTTAAATCTGCCAGAAGTCTAGATATTGTAGGTGCCCTTCACTGTAATTTAGTGATTTAGTAAAGTCACAATGTTTCCCACGATCTTTAAGAGGTCATAAGTATACATGATAGTTCAGAAGTGTAGGCTGTGATTTGTATTATTTATACACAATTCAGCTAAACCATACCGCACACTATTTCTTCTATTGGTTTATTGTTTCCATTTAGAAGCCTTTGCAACAACAATGAAAAAAAAAAAAAAGGCTTTGTCCTCATATTGTATTAAAGAACAAGATTTTCCTTCATTCTTTCCAGAAAATTACAATTCTTACCTTCTAAATTAATCTTCTTGACTCAACATAATGGCATGCTAATGGTCAGAAGACATGCTTGAAATAAATTTGAACTATTATATAATTGTGCAAAGGTGTCCTAATCAAGACCCTTTCTAATGCATATAATGAAAACCTAAAACATACTATTATTCATTAACTTATATTTTGGGCCTCTCATTTAAACTCAAAAATTTTTCTTCCTGTCTTGCAGATTATGACATCCAAGCCTATCAGCCAGTGATAGTTCATCAGTACTTCATAGAGATTTTCTGTCCTGAGAGTTTGGACCTGTATTTTCTACAGACATTAAAATAAATACTAGTTAGCTGTATAATACATTAGAAAACAACTTTGCAGCACCCTCTAGTGACACATTACCAAATAAGAATGTTCTGGAAAATGAAGTGACCAGGGAGACAGCCTTGTTCCTCAGAAAACCACTTTTAACTTGACCATGATGGTAGAAGATGTTCACTTTCACCATTCCAATCTCATAAGGTAAATTACAAAGACCTTACCTCTCCAAGGCCCTTATAAACAAAAATGCATTTTCTTGACCTGAAATCATTCCAGTAAAGGAACTGGATTTATTTTGTGTTTGAAATCACTCCAATATAATTTTTTTTTTTTTATATCTGTTAAGAAGCTAAATTGACACCTGCAGAATTCCTAAATCCCTTTTATTCCTTGTGACTTAGATCTGTCATTGTTCAGTGCTTCCTGTGTCAGTGTGTTCCTACAGCATGGAGATGTGACAGCAGACACCTGGCAGCTGAAAGATCTGCTTCACTGCATGGAAGTATTTGAGCATGACTTTTGGAATTTAGTGTAATTTGGCTCCTAAGCATTTAAGATCAGCTGGAGATTGACTCATATCCAAAGCTTATAAATATTTTTTCTCCCCTTAAAACCACTATAGCCCAGGTGCTAACTCAAAACCATGCATGTGCATGAAAATTAGGCTTTATCACTGATTTATATCCAGTATTGTGATAATCCAGTTTAGGAAACAGTACACTTCTTAATGAAGGGCAAAGATTTTTAACAAAGTATTGGTGGGTTTTGGTGGGTTTATTATTGCATTAATGTCTATGTTGCTATAAATTGAAATTATGCATGTGACATGCATCTGTTTAAAAGGATAGCTCTAGATTTACCATATTGTGCAATTCAAAGTTTGGCTTATAGGGTTTTGCATTTTTTTTTTTCTCTCCAAGAAAACGGCTTACAACTCTAATAAATTAATAAGGAGCATAAATATTTTTTGTGTGATTTTTTGCCTTCAGAATTAAACTGACATAGAACTTCTCATTCTGTTAGGTGATGCTTTGCCATGACACTTCTTTCTTTCCTAGATCTGGATATATAATACCCGTAGAGGTATAATGGTATAATTTAAGTATATGATCGAGCAGATATCTTAAGGACTTGTGATATTTTGAGTTGTTTTGCTGCATTTAGAAGTGTGTCACTTTAGCTGGTAGGGGAAAGTTAGTAATGCAGTTTTCTCAGAAAAAGAAAGATTACTACCTTCTTTCATTCTCTCAGTTCTCTCCTCTAACATAAGGGTTGCCATACTCTTATATACACAGATAAATATGACAGTATAGAATAAGGACAACTTAAATGGTGTTGATACACACTGTGAAATCTAAGATCCTCCTGTCTTCTTTCATCTATTCATAAATATTGAATAAGTTCATCTGTCCTTTCCCTTTCCAAATATGATAACAAAATAATTTCAAGAAAAATTTTCTTTGGTAGGTTCCTTGAATTCAGCATTTCTTGCATGACATGTATTGTTTACATACATCACATATATTATTTACATAAGCAATTATCAGGTAGAACAGTGAATTATAGACCTTAGAAAAAATGTTTTATTCATTATCTCCTGCACCCTCATATACAGTTTGAAACCATCTGAAGTATTTATTGTTGGTATGCATCTTCAAAGTATCCAGACATAAATGATATGTACAGATAATTATTGTCCCTTCTTTAAACATAAACACCTATGGTCTGAAACATTAGAGTTGTACAGCAAATTTGCAGAAAAAAAAGGATAAAAAAAGCATTTCATAGAACAGCAAAATAGTTTATAGTATATTGTATACTATTTTATGTAGTATATAGTTAACTGTAACTTACTTGAGGAAAGATGACTAAAAATAAACAGGCATAAAAGTATTATTTTTAATATATTTATCAAGAGAATAGAAAATAATAGTATGCAATATATATACATGTAGCAGCAGCAGAGATATCTCTTCAAGGAAAAGATTATATTTTCCCTTTGAGGACCTAGAAATAAAGTAAAAGGCCCACTTAAATACTCACCATTTCAGGTTTTGCTGTAAATACTGCACACTGACAGTGTTAGAGACTGGTTTCTCTACCCAAGCTCAAACTTAAGAGCATTTATCATGTAAAATAAAGTGATTGCGACAAAAACTATGTTATGGAAATAGCAATAAAAAGTGTATGAAAATCAACTGTAAGCATCTAATACAAGTCTCTGCTTCCTTTATGGTCCAATATGAATGATGTCTTTCATACCATGACCATACCAGATCACTACGCTCTGTTTGTTTTATAGTTTACTCAGACTAAAATTCCTATGCCTTTCCTATTCTACAGTTCTCTCTCGAGTAAGTTTACCTAACTCCAACAGATGTGTATTCACAACGTAGAATAAGCCACTACAGAATCAGTCACATCATATGGATAGGAACAAAAGAGCGCATTAATCTTTAAAATTCTTTAATATACTGACAGACATAGTACCTTACCTATTCTGTGGAATCACTATTATATCACCACCTGTTTCTGTCAAAAAAAATTATTTCTCATTTCTGATAACTTACCTCGAAAGCTTCTTTGCATCCATCTGCAGCTAAAAACAGATGTAGAAAGAAAGGCATCCTATTCTATCCTTTTCATTAATTTCTTCCTCCATTAAAAGTTTTGTTTTTTCTAGATTTTTCAATAAATTTATTGAGATCTCGGTTGTTGATTTTTTTTAACTTACCTAAAGAATTCTGAATAATTTTACAGGCACACATAGATCCAAATTTTGTTTTAAATGCCTCATCTGCAAAGAGTTCAGGGAATGTCAATTCATTCCACCTCAGGAATTTTGCAAAGATCAAATCTCCTCAAAGATCATGTGAAAGATCATATAAGTTCCTTTGCTCACATTTAAGAATGCAAGAGAAAGTGTACCTTATTGCATTAATTCAGTGCTAATTCATTACCACAGATTCACTGACTCTTTCATTGCAATGCAAATGTCAAGTCAAGACTGTATTTTTGCTGCTTTGAAAAGGATAAATTCAAATTTTATTTCCACAGAGGAGAATATTGAGAGAGAAATATTTGCTTCATGTTAAAACTGTATGTGGATTTTTAGTAGCCAGAGGTAGGACTTCATAAATTATAAGGAGGAAGAAGTACAACGTATTTAATTCCATTTCACTTCATTTTCACCTTTGAAGAAATTACAAAAGTAAATAAACAACAAAATAAAATGATAATGTCTGACCAATTTTTTCTTTCTGGCTAATAATTCAGTGGGTATTTTGTTGTTAACTTAGTGTTGTGTCATTCCCAAACACACAGATAGTTTTTTAAATTTCTTTGGAGTTTGGCTTCCTAAAGAAAGCTTTACATCATGGCTGATATTCTCTATTCAATAAAGTACTACTTTTATACACTGATCTGAAATTCTTAGTACTCACATATTGTGCCACACTTTCAGGAAATGCAAAAATGCTGTATTCTGTGTTGTGTTACAAGTCATACAGGTGTTATCATTTTCTTCAGCGTGCATCTGAATTTGTTGTTTGGGACATGATCTGACATATGGAAATGTTTTTAGTTGTCTGGAGTAGAAAGGAGGACACTGGGAACCACCAACCTGTCACCCTCACCTCTGTCACTGGAAAAATCATGGAACAGAAGAAGCTATGGTAAGGCCCATGAGGGACAGGGAGGTGATTCAAGACATCCAGCATGGCTTCACCAAGGGCAAGTCCCACCTGACAAACCTAGTGGCCTTCTGCTATGGAATGACTACATTGGTGGACAGGGAAAGGGCTACAGATGTCATCTACCCAAGGTCTGTAAGGCCTTTGTCACAGTCAATCTCTCCAAGTTGGAGTGAGAGAGATTTGATGGGTGAATAAGGAATTGGTAGGACAGCAGCATCCATAAAAGGTAGTGGTTGATGGCTCAATGTCCTGATGAATATTGGTGACAAATGATGCCCCTGAGGAGCCTGTATTGGGACCGGTGCTATTCAATTAATGCTATTCAATTAATCAATGACATAGAAAAAGGGATTGAGGACATTCCCAACAACTTTGCAAATAATACCACCTGAGTGGTGCAGTTGACACACCTGAGGGATGATGTCCTACAGAGGGACTTGGACAAGCTCAAGAAGGGAACCCGTGGGAATCTCATAAGGTTTAATCAAGTGCAGGGTCCTACACAAGGGTCGGGGCAACCTCCAGTACCAACACAGGCTGGGGGATGAAGAGATTGAGAGCGGCCCTGTCAAGAAGGACTTGGAAGTGCTGGTGGAGGGGAGGATGGACATGACTTGGCAATGTAAGCTTGCAGCCCAGAAAGCCAATTGTGTCCTGGGCTGCAGCAAAAGCAGCACAGCCATCAGAGTAAGGGAGGGGATTCTCCCTCCCTATTCTACTCTCATTAGACCTCACCTGGAGTGCTGTGTCCAGCTCTGACATCCTCAGCATAGGAAGAACACAGACCTCTTCTTGTTTCCAACTTAGATTTTTTTCCCCCACTTTGCATATTGGTCAGTCAAACATTTTTTATGATCTTTGGGAGTCTATACTTTATTTATTTCAGTGGGTAATAATATTTTTTTCATTTTATTTTCCCTTTTCATGAGCTTAAGTCTTGATATAGTAAGTTTTGTGCCACTTCTCTTTTGCTCTCATATCACAGATTAGGTCAATGGTAGAAGTTGTCAATAGTAGCAGATAATGTAATACCACTTCTGATAAAGCTCTTTCCTATTTCAAGCTTTGTAGCATCTCCCTCCTCCCATATCCAACCGGTGGGATTATTTCTAAAGATAAAAATTTCACACTGTTTTATAAAGAAGTACAAATATTTATTTTCTGCTTTTATTTTTGTATAAAATTTGTGACAATATCATATTCAACCACTTGCTGAACCCTGTTGGCTATTCTACAATCAAACATGAATGTATAGCTATCTAAAGCATTTTTAAAAATAGATAGTATGCTTGTTTATATGAAGGTTTTACTGAATTCACAAAGGAGTTATTCTCAGCATAAATGCACTTAATTTACTCTTGTGTGTCTAACTCTGGCATGAATTCAAACATAAGGAAAGCACTGTTTAATGCAGTCCCAATGAATATCATAATGGTTTTTGCCATAACCATACAGAAAATGTTGCTTATCACCTGCCTTGTAGTGTAAATCCCTCAGGTCACCAGTATATCATGTCTTGTATTCTATACAATATAGTTACAGTACATGTCTTAGGAAAAGCAGAAGTATATGATGGGAATACGTTCCTTTACCATTCCTTAGTGGTTACACTTCCAAAGAGCAAAAGCCATACTGAGCAAAAGCAATGAATTTCAGAGAACAATAAAACAAAGTATGGAAAAATGCATTTGGACTGACAAAAAAATCCTGAAAATGCTCCATGAATGGGTTCTGTACAGTTCAGAAAAGAAAAGGAACATAGGCCTTCATCACTGATACGGGTGACATACCGGCAGACAGGTATGGGTGACATTGTAGTGGGTGTCTCCCATAGGCCACAAGTTCAGCAAGAACAAGTAGATGGGGCCTTCCAGCAAGTTTGCTTATGTTACAAAATAGGGAAGAGTGGTTGATAAACCAGAGAGTTGTGCTGCCCTCAAGGGAGAATTCACCAGGCTGGAGAAATGAACTGACAGGAGTCTCATCAAGGGAAAATGCAAATTTCTGCAGCTGAGGAGGAACAACTCCATGCACCAGTATATATGCTGGGAATCACCCAGCTGGAAAGCAGTTCTATAGAAAAGGACCTGGGCATCCTCGTAGACACCAAGCTGAATATGAGCTGGTAACATACATTTGCAGTAAAGAAGGCTAAGGGTATCATGGGCTGCTTTAGGGGACATGTTGCCAGTAGATCAAGAAAGGTGATTCTTCACGCCACACTGTGGCCACACTCAGTGTGTTCCACAGTTTTGGGCTACTCAGTACATGAGAGACTTGGATGTGCCGGAGAGAGTCCGGCAAAAGGCTACAAAGACGATGAGGGGACTGGAGCATCTCTCATATGGGAAAAGACTGACAACTGAGGCTGTTTAGTGAGATGAGAAGGCTCAGGGTGATCTCATTAATGTATATAAATATCTGAAGGAAAGGTATAAAAAAGACAGAGCCAGGTTCTTTTCAATGTGCTCAGTGACAGGACCAGAGTTAATGGGTGCACATTGAAACACAGAAGGTTTCCTCTGAACATCAGCAAACATTTTTACAATGTAAGGGTGACCAAGGCCTTGCACCGATTGCCCAGGAAAGTTGTGTAGTATCCATGCTTGGAGACATTTAAAATCCAGATCAACATGGTCCAGGGCAAGCAGCTCTGGGCTGCTTTAACAGGAGTGTTGGATCGAATGACCTCCAGATACCCTTTCCATTCTTGACCATCCTGTGGTTCTCTGATTGTATGATCACTGCAGCCAGGCATGAATCCTTCAGTGAACCTAAGCCCCTATTAAAATATGTATCAGACAATTGTTAGTATGAGTGACCAGAATCCAAACTACAACATCTTGTTAATGACACACAAAAAAAAGTACTGGATAGACTGTAGTATTTGATAAGCCTGCCATTTATATGGAACTACTATAATTACTTCAAGGTGATAATATGACAAAATATAAAGTGTGCAAAATATATACTCACCCATCCTGTTAACTCTATGTAAAATACATAATTCTTTAGCTTCCCTTAACTGTTGATGAATAATAGAGCTTCAAGAACATCTTTCAGAATTCTTTGATTTGAAGTGAAAACTGATGATAATTTAAGCTTTGCATTTAGAGGTACTGAATGTTTAAACTACTAAAAAAAAAAAATTTCCTTTTATAAAGTATGAATGCAATATTTACTTGATTTTTTAATGTTAACAAGACTTTACTAACTGTCATGCCTTTTTTGTTTCATCCATGGTCTTATATAGGGACTAGGAACTCAGCATCCAAGGCGTTTTGCAAACTTGCATCAAAAATCCCAGAGACCTTAAATTCTTTTTCCTGTATTTGTTCTTGTTTGACGTTCCATATTTTGCCCGTTTGAAAATATACATACTCAGGATTTTCTCATTAGTTATTTTTATTGTCATCATCTCTGGTAACCTAGAAATTGGATTAAAGTCTGCAGAGAGTTTTGCTTCACCTTTCTTAGTTCACTGTGTGTTTTGGCTGACTTGTATTTTTATCTGCATCAAAGGGAGAGAAAAAGAAGAAATATGTTCTCACTGCTTCCATATAACTCATGCATAAGGAAAGGAAATACTTGAATAACAAGCATTCACAGCATCCTATTCTTCCACTGAATTGTTACTGATGCCTCCCCAAAGACTCTTCAGTATGGTCTGATTTAAAATGTGCTTTGAAGCAGCTTCAAGCTTGTCTTGAACTAATTATCAAATAACAACACACTACCATACTTGACAAGTTGCACCATTTCTAAGTAAACTAAGCCTCACTCTCCTGTTTCATTTTGCATTTTGATGGTAAAACTAATCCTGACCTAAAGGTCAGGAATACGTCTCATGCCCGACAGCTTGCTGAAGCAGCTTCTGGAAAGACACCCAGTCATTTATCATCTACATAATTGATAATATCTCCTGTGAAACAATATCAATTAAAGGCAAGGAAATAAAAGAGTGCAGTGAGAAAGCCTTTTAGCATTTCAGCGTAATTAAGAAATGAGGAGGAAAAGGTAAATACTAAGGGAAAGTCTGAACCATTTGTCTGTACCTAGAGAAAGGTGAATTACAGCCTTGTAAAATGTAAAGATCTGTTTAGCACTGACGAGAGTCAGATTAGCATGCCTATTGGTTTTAGTGGGGTTGCTACATGAAGTTTCAGTTAGGCAGAATGAAAGCTGGTAGCAACACACACCCACTAAGGGCTGTAAACAAGTATGACTTGTGCCTCACTCTCTCTGCTGTATGATCACATACCTCATAGATCCTCCTTTTGGCTAAAGCATACAGGATTTATCTTTCTGGGTTTGTCAGGAATATACTTTTTACTTTTCTTCCTGAAGTTCTCTTCTATTTGCAAACAGCAGAACAATTCTTTTTCCCTCAAAGAAACCCTTTTTTTCCATGAAATTATTCATTTCACTTATTATTTGACTGACATAAGGTTTATTCACAGACTTTCAAGTCTGGGATTTCAGGTACCAAATGCACTGGGACACTAGAAATAATTACAGGCCATTTCAAAGTTGCGCTCCGATCAAACACGTGAAACCGTGTGTTTCATAGGTACTTCAGCAATTTTACCATGTCTGTAAAATACTGAGGCTAATTTTGATGCAGTTCAAGCACTCAAATGCATTTTAATCTTGCCTTTTTTTACAGTACATAATATACAGGTTACTAGATTTCTGCCAATTTGTCATTGTTTAAATGAATGTAACAGAACATAAAGAGAGTATAAAAGTTTTAGAAGTTCCTAGTATGCTTAAGATGCTGAGTCAGACCATATTGATCTAGGGCTTACAGAACAGGGTGAAGGATGGTCCCAACTACTTTCAACACAGGAGAATATTAGAAATTTTAAGCAACGTAGGTGAAAATTCACCCTTTCTAGGCTCGTGCTTCCATTGCTGCTGAAGAAACATTACCAGAAAGTAGAGAGAGTGTTGCTTTAGCTGTTTGCTTTAATAAAATGTACCTGTGAGATTGCATTTCCCTAATTCTCACAGCTGGCATTAAAATGGATTTAGCTAGCTAGCTGGAGATTTAAAAGTAGCCTTTCAAGTTCACCTTTAAGAAGCTATATTAGCTTTGCCTACTAGCCTGTTTAGTAATGCAGCATACAGCATACCTGGCTTTAGACAGGACTAGAGATCAAATCTAACCTCATAAATCTCCCAGTTCATGACTACAGGAAGCTGTCAAAAACTAGATGTTGTTTCATTCTCTAGGGGCTGGTGTACTGCTCTGGATCTCTCTTAAGTGCCCTCTAGCAGTTGATCACCAAAATGTGTAATAGCCTTGGGAAGAACTACACTACTCTTTTGACCCCAGAGGTAATATTTTGGTAGGGCTTGACCTTAATAAGACTGCCAGCATAAAAGCCTAACAGTAAGAGCAAAGGAAAACCTTTTCTGAATAGCAAATAGCTGAAGAAAACATTTTCTGCACACTCCATAAATTATTACATTTACCTTTGGCAAGTACATTTAGAGAAAATCGTGTTCTGAATCACATTTTGGAGCACTCAGATTCAACACCAGCTTCTAACCCAAAAAGACTAGCTTTCAAACAAATGCTGGGCAAAATTCTATCACTTTCACTCAATTTAATCTTTATTTGACCAACAAATCCTACTGAATAATAACGTCTGGATTTCTTCCCCTTTCTCATTTAGTCTTTTACATTTATCCTACTGTTTAACTAATTTCATTCCAATTTAGGTCAAAGGATAAGGATTTCAGATGTCTTAGGATGACGGAGAGTAGAGGGGAAATCAGGGGGGAGGAAGCAGGAAGGGGGGGTTGCATCATTAATGAAAGAGAATAACCCTTTCCCAGTTTTTCTGACAATAGATTCTGAATCAGTATTTGTAACCCTTGACCATTTTTAACCTTACTTGACCACTACAAATATAATTTGACAAATCACTTGCTTCTTCCATTCCCTCTACAGCCATGTGTCACAGGTGATATATTCTTTCCTTTGAGCTTTACTGCTAATACGGTTCCCTGCTGTACCTTGTGGGAAAGTTGTGTCATTTGGGCCACTGGGTCCATAATGAGCTTAATTTCTGCAGGATGCCAGAGAAGTTAAATGGTTTACATAGTGTGAAGAAACAATTAAGCTGCCTAGAAGCTACCTGATGCATAGCAAAATAACAGGCAAGAGGGGGACAGAGGCTTCAGAATGAGCCAGATTTGCTGTCCAGACAAGCAATGTGGAGTGGCTGAAGTAATGATGAAAGGCACATTGACACATAATTTTGCTGTAGCAAAACTTTTTCAACATCCACACTGCCATGCTGCTTCTTCCGTGCTGATTTTTTTCGATATCACTGTAGTCTAAAAGCATTTGCATGTTTAGAAGTGTGTATTACTTCATGCAGATTTACTTCATTTTGTTCTGTAAACTAAATGTAGATTTCACTCTAGATGGAAAAGTTCAGGGAAATTTCTCAGACTTTGCAACCTATGGGGAACACAGCTTAAAAGTCTCTGTCCTTGAAAATAACTAAGCCACTTTCTGCAATTTCTGTTGCCGATTTAAGAGTAATATTTTCTTCTTTCACTAAAAGCTATGATGCAAAAACCACAAATATGAGCTGCCGTTACTTTGACAACTGCTGAGAGCATGCTTATGAGTAAGTTCCATATAAACTTATATAACTGGTAGAACTGGAATCTAGATTTTGAAGAATTTCTACTTGTTAAAAGCTCAAAAATTATTTTAGGAGGCTGAATATATTTTCTCCTCACTGAAAAAACAACACAGTGCGTAAATTGTTTATGGATTACATTAAAGCTCGTAAATTAATTCCACTAATTTTTTTCATGTCAAAGAATATTCAGACCATGTCATGCATATTTACATGTGACCCTTTAGATAAGAATTGTGTTTGTTCTGCTTATTGCTCATGAAAATTATAAACAAAAGAATGGTGAAATGTCTGCATAATCCTTCTTGTGACTGAAGTGTAAATCTAGCTTTTCAGAATTTTTATTGATTCCAGTTCCATAATATATGAGTGTTTCCCAGGCTAATTAGATTAGCATAGTAAGCTCCTAATGGAATCTTTAGCTCTGCTTGCTCAGTCATCTTATGAAGCTAATTGGGGAAGGTTTGTTTGTGTATGTTTTCAGGGAAAATGGTAGCTGTTATTTTGAATGTCATTCTAATTATGGTGGAAAAATTTTGTCAGGATATATGGAGGTGTGGGCAGACTTTGAATTATCCTAGTCTTGCCTGAAAATTCATTGTACACCAAGATCTTTCTTCATCTACTATTCAATTGCCATAAATATACCTTCCTTGAACTGTGATCTGAGTTATCAACAATGAAGCTAGGATGATTCCTAATAAAGCCTCTGAAAGAGGAACACAAGTCAGAAATCTTTTGGAAGCTGATTTCTGGTATAGAATCAGGCTTTGTTTGCCTATGGCAACATACACCTGTGGGAATAGAGTCTTGAGACAGTAAGAAAGCAATGTACAACTTCCCCTTTCTAATAATAGCGACTGCATTCTAGAATATGGATCATTGTGCAGACATCCTCATTAGGCACAAAGAATATTTTGGAAAACACAAGAGTCATGGAAGAGGTTATTTATCAAATTGTTCAATAAGAAGAAAAACTAATGAAACCTAGTTTCACATCTGTTTGTACACCTGCAGTCCTAGTGCTTCATCATGAAATGTTCATCTGAGTAGAAATAGTTCTGAAAGGTTCATTATGGACAGCAGTCTGGCTACTGCAAAGTGGAAGATATGAGGCTGACTTCCTCCTACTTTTTTTTCTCATTAGGTGTGCTAATTTCATTTTCTTATGCATACTTAACAAATGTTTTATTGTCCATAATGATCTTCTTGCTACACTTTCAAATTTAGTTAAAAATAATGAAATGGCTTACCAGTAGTTCTGGAGAAAACTGGTTGACAGATAAGAAAAAAGACAAATGGGAATGGATAAAACTCATAGAAATAGATAACATAATTGCATAAGACTTATTTTCATAGGAAATCACACAAAACACCCAAACTATTCCAATTCAAAGCTAATGCTCTCTCATCCTCCAAGCTTGATAACAAAGCAACTACTGAAGCTCTGCATCTCTGATGAAAAGGAGGTGCCACTTCCAGTGGAAGTATGTGACATTGCTTTGGAGAGTTCCAAGTTAAACTGCATGTGAGACACCTGCTCTTCACAGAAGAATTTTGCCTGAAACATACTGGCAATTTGGTACAGATAATGGCAGCTAAAATTACTGATATATAGGACTTAACCCACAACAAAAAAAAAAAAAAATTCAAGTGCTATGAGTACTGTTCAAATGCAGATGGACAGCAAATGGAATAGCTTGTTTCTCTAAAACCAGTTTGTAATAGGTGCTTCTACATACATATACAGCACGTTTGGAGGTGATTGAGAAAATGGGTGTTATTATTTGATTTTACAGTTTAGAGAACTAAAACTCTGAGAAATTAAATGGCCTAGGTAGTGACCATCCGAAGGGGCACTGTGGAAGAGCCTTCATGTCCTCTTAGAAGGACTGCATGCTGAGCAACATGGAGTGACTAAATTCTGTTATATCATCTCATTATTTAGACTAGTGTGGGAAAAAAGTCTGCCCATTACCCTAGTAATCCTGTCTAGATGGGCTAAACAAGAAGGACCAAAGATAGCCTCTTCCCTGTGGGAAAGATCAGAGTCAGCATCTGCGGGAGTTTTGACCACATCATAACCATAGGGAAAAGACATCCAAAATCATTGGCTCCTGCCACACACCTGTTGTGGTTTGACACTGGCCCAACGCCAGGCACCCACAAGAGTCCCTCGCTCACCCTCCCCTGCTACAGCTGGGCAGAGGAGTGAAAAAGGAAAAAAAGTTAACGAAGGCTTCATGAGTGAGATAAGGACCGGGAGAAACACTTTGAAGGCAAAACAGGCTCAGCTTTAGTTGCAAAGTGAAATTTATTTCTGACAGAATCAAAGGAGGATAATGAGAAGCAAAACAAGCCCTTAAAACATCTTCTCCCTCTCAGCCCCTCCCTCCTTCCCACCAACAGCACAGAGAGACAGGGCATGGGGGTTTTGGTCAGTTCATCACTGAGATTTTCTTCCACTGCTCTGGGAGAGGAGTCCATCCCCTGTAAGACCATGAGGTCCCTCCCACAGGAGGCAGTTCTCCATGAACTTCTCCGGCATGGGTCCACTCTCACGAGCAGCAGTCCTACCACACGTGCTGCAACGTGAGTCCCTCCCATGAGCACACAGTCCTCCCAAAAGTGCTGTGACGTG
>VZTF01006659.1:903817-924963 GCA_013397755.1 Cnemophilus loriae
CAACAAACCAAAAACCACTAAAAGTTATGCCCCTTCCTTGTCCTTATGTAACTGAGAAATAGGTTTAGAGAGAAAAGGGACTGGAAGGGTGACATACAGATTTCATTCTTTATTCTGAAATATTTTAGTGAAGTTATTAATATCCTGGAATATTTCCATGAAGGTATTAATATTGAGTGGCTAATTTTGTGGAGGTACATGAATTAGAAAAGTCACAGGATTCAAGCCATAGAAGTGTGTGTGTGTGTGCATGTGTGTGCGTGCATTCAAATGGGGGACAGAAGGGTAAGGGCTACTATGGACTATTGAACTGACAGAGAGGAAACATCCTAAAGTGTAGCACAGCAATAAATCAGCCATAAGATGCACTTTTTAATAGCAAAAAGAAAAAAAAGATCTTGTTTAGGAAGCAATAAAGTACATCCTTTAAAATAATTGATTTAGAACCTGACAATTCCAAGGATAGCCTCCTGCAGTGATTAAGACAGACCTGTGCTTCTTCCAGACACATATCAGGGAATCTGAAACAACTCTATGAGGAAAAAAACAAACAAACATGTTAACCGTATTGTCTTCTTACAGATGCACTCCTGTTTACAGTAACAACTGCTGGAGTGATGAAGGCTGGTACACCTTTGAATACTAGCGCATTGCTTGTCCGACTGCAGTTTATTCAAGATCAAAGAAGGCAGTCTTTAGCCTACACTATATTTTCACATACCTGCTTCCTTGACTCTCAGTGAGGAGGTGGCCACTGCACTGGGTCAGTTGGGCAGAAAGTCATGATTCCTGCTATGCCGTCATGCAGTGTTGCCTGCCTCAGGCGTTAGTGGCCATGGCTCCAGCACCGGTCTCTGCTCATCTGTCCCCGTCTTCAGGAGGTTACTCCATTTCTAGGAGCCTATCTCCAGTCAGGAGCTTCATCTTTCTGAAACCAATTCTGCTGTTTGGAAACATTTCAGCTGGACACCAGCTCTTCAGGCCCCTGAAAGCCTCACTCTTCCCACTTTGAGTAGCCTGTATGCAGAAGGGTAACACATGAGCCTTCAAATTGGTGACTCTGTCTCGTGCCTCTGTACAATGTAGAGAACTCAAGATGTGCCACTTTTTTTTTTTTTTTTTTTTTTTTTTTTTTAAATATCTGGCTGTTATCAAAATCTACCACCAGCCTGTTCTGGTCACAGCTGAGACGTAGCAGGCTTTTGTCAGGGAATTCAGAAGTTCATTTTTGTATGTTGACCTCCAGCACACATGCATTCAGTTAGTAGTTGCCTGTTAGCACTCATAATTTAATTTTGTTTTTTTCATCTGAAAGCAAGTAGCACTAGTCACATGAGAGAGAGCAGAAAATACACATTATGTCCTATGGTACCTCTCCATGCTTTCGCACCACCACTGAAGACAGACCCTTTGCAGAAAAGGCTCACAAGCCCTTCTCTTATGCTTTTATATATTCACATTATATCCAGATAACTTAAATCCTTCCTAAACCCATCCTCTTAGAGTTTCTTTAAGGTGAGAAAGCTTTACCAGTCTAAAAGCAGCCAGGTTTAGGCAGATATAAGCTGAATAAAGCCCTTACTCTCACTCCAGCATAAAAGGGAACTGTGCTGCAGAAAAGTCATCTCTTTTAAATGACTTTAAAGGTACTCCTCAGCAATGCCTCAAGAGGCTTTATACATTATCATTTCTCCCATACTTAGGACTATACCTAAAGGCAGCATTTAAGTCTGAATCAGGCTTCAACTTGGAATTTAGTAAAACGTACTTTCTTGAATCATCTTTGACTGTCTCCCTCAGACTGACAGATACAGGTCCTTGTTCTTCTGTCTCATCACTGAGGCTTTCACTGGATGAAAGCCATCATTGAGTGACCAATGAGTCACTGTCTCTGTCAGGATCACAGACTTTTTGTGCTCCAATTCCTTCTAATATTAGATGCAATGATGTGGAAAATAACTACAAAAAATAAATTTGAAAAAAGGTGATATTTTTCTTAAGTTACTTTCTAAAGTTTCTTTTAAAGCAAAATCTGTCTCGGGGAGCTAGATGGTAACATTTAGCCTTTCAATGTTATGCTCTTCTGTTCCTAATTTTTCAGCAAGGTATTTCTTCTTGCCCTAGCAATTTAAAATACAATAAATGTGGAGATCAAATTATGCCATGCCCAGCTTCATAACTGTCTCATGAAGTCTGAAGGAGACTGAAGTCTGTCTGAAGTCATGAAGGAGAAATTATTGATTTTTTTGTTGCTATGTTAATATATGAATCTGAGAAAACAAATCAAAAAACCTAGAATTTTTCAAATTGATCTTGTTTGACCATCTCTCCAGATATGCATGCAACATACATATATATAGCTTTACTTATTTGTTATTCAGTGGCATATTTTTATCATAAACCATCATAGGCCACTATCCACAAGCAGTTAAAATACTTTCTAATAATCATCTTGTCAAACAGGGTTTCTTTCTGAGTTTCTAGCAGAATTTGCTTCCCTAGATACAGTAGCTCTGAAATCTATACCTCATGAGAGTTCAGGTTTCATGAATGCAAAGCCGTCAAAGTTGCTCCCATACATACCACGCCTCCTTTTCCTGTGGGAAATACAGTCAGCCTTAACTCCTCTATTACAAACCAGAAGAAAATAGCAAATCTATCTTTGACATGTCACATGGGAAAAGACTGCTTTTCTGAAAGAACCTGCCTTTCTGACTCTGCTGTGTGACACATTGCTGCATTTCTATCCCTCTATGAGTATAAAAGGGGGCATTTTGGAATTGTTCCAGCAGATACTTTTTTAAGGCTGAAAGTCCACTGTATCTACATGAATAAGCAGTACCCATCTGTGGGGTTGGACAAACAATACCTGCTTGCTTTTTCAATATCCAATATCAATATTAAGCAGCAAAGGAAGTGTGTTCAGATTTAAACAGAAGTTCGGCACAAAATACTGAATTATCTCACAGAGAGTTAAACGTCCTACTGAGAAATCTAATTTAGGATTGAAATTGGCCTGCATCTCTACATGACCTATGGACACCAGTAAACACTTTCAACCTCCCTAAGATTTGAATCACCTTCTGCACAAGGTGATTGATCTTTTAATTGATCATAGAGCATGCTTATTGTGGCTGTATTTCTTACTGAAGCATCTCAGGAGCATACTATTAAATCATAATTACAAAAAATCAAGTCCAAATTCCATTTCAGTAAGCACTTCACACTTATAGAGCTTTGGGGTCTTTGAGAAGTTGTACCACTGGGGTTTTTCTTCTGAAAATCCTTCCTCAGGATTTTCATGTGCCACTCAATCTTATCTTTATATTATTTGGCATTTCTTTACAAATAAAATTAGTCTAAGAGCTAAATCTGCAATTTCTTGCTTGTATGTGTATTCTGTGTATTCATGAGTCAAAGATACCTATGCGAAAGATGCGTTTACAGTAAGACCTGAAGGAAATGAATTTGAGTTTATAGAATACTTATCAATGTAATGCTACTATCCTGTTTTATATCCTTCCTTGGAAAATAAATTTACATTTCCTCAGAAAACTTCAAAGGTGAAAAATATTAAAAATATATTTCCAATATATATTAAATACAGACAGCAAGAAGAAATACTTGTTATGCACTCTTTGTGTGTCTTGAGCAATTCCTCATTTGTCATATCTCAACCATTAGTATTACTTAACTTTTATCTACTGTTTCTACAAATTGCTACTGGTAGAAAGGCAAAGTCAAAACTAGTTTTAACTTTTCCATCTTTCCCTTCTCTCTCCACATATTTGTAAAAATCACAAGGGAGTTGAGCACTATTTTCTTGTGGTTTTCCCTTATTTCATATCTTTTTCACCCAATGCTGGTGTTTAATACGTTGCATTTGCTTCAGGGAGAGTAAATGATCTATGATACATTGACTTGCAAAGGCTTTTTATAACCAGAGCATGTAGAGCTGTGTGAAGAAAAGGATACAAGTTCCAAAATCATGATCAAAAAAATATGACGTTGTGTGGTTTTCAGAATGTTTTCTCTGTAATTTGTAGATTAAGTTTCTTGTTTTATTAACAGATTATCAGTAGAGTTGAAAAGACATACTTCAGTATAGATCTCTGTCTTCATATTTAAAATTATACATTAACCGTAAAAGTAACGGGGCTTTTGTCCTGGAACCAATCACTTTTTGCTGTTTATATTACTTTATCTTCTTATTCCTGAGTTCTTAACCTGTTGTATAGTGACACTTCGAATAGAATTGTTACAAAAAACCGTGAGAGCCTACCTTAACATAAAAAACTTGAACAGAAACCAGGATACAGTTTAGACCTTGATCCTGCAAGCATTTATCCACAAGATGAATTAAGTCATAAGACTGAATCGCATGGCAGTTGACTTTCCTGTAATCTCTTTGATTTTCCAAGCAATTTACAAATTTGAGCCCCCAACACTGAAAGCTGGGAATAGAATAGCCAGATGCAACATTACCTCGTGAAAAGATACACCACATTTATTTATATATATATATATCTATATATGTGTATGTGTGTGTATGTGTGTATGTGTGTGTGTCTGTATGTAGGTTCAAAATAAAGATCATTTATGGTTTATCCTGATGAAACCTGAGCACCAGAGACTGTCATATAAGAATAATCAAACAGCTATTTTCAAATCAGGTGGTGGTCTGGGTTTAGTAAATATCTCTTTTTTCTAATTACTGCCATTGATCACTCATCTGACTGAGTAATCAATAATGACTGAAGAGAGATTTCTTAGGCTTTGATCAAGAAAGTGGAAAAAGCCAGCCAACCAAATCTCAACTATTCAGGAAAAATACTTATTTGCCAATGATTGCAGTGAAAATACTGTAAACATTTTCTTTGGTCATATTCTCAACACGAAACCAAGCTGCTGCTCTTGTTTTGAAGTAATTCTAATTGCCAAGTTCCAAAATATTATAACTGACCTCTGTAAAAATGTGAGAAAACTTAGACTTTAAAATCCAGGTGTTTCTACACTGGTCCTGTTTGGTGGTGCCCTATCTGTACAGCTATGTCACTGTTTGAACAAACCTGAAGGAGTTTGGTAGAATAGGGACTTCTCAATGCAGTTCTCATACTCTCAAAAGTTTACTTTACATCCTAATAAGATATTCATTTTTTCATACTGTTTGTCTTTACATAGAAGCGTTACACGCCTCACTGCTATTTAATCCATATTTTTGAATATGGTCTGTAAAGTTAGAAAAGAAGATGACACTTCATGTTAGCAACAGTTTGGATTCTATCTAAAATGATCATAAGGAGATCTTACAACCTCTCTCTTGCTTGAAGTTTTATGTGTTTGTGTTTTTCACTGTTTTAGTCCCTCCCTGTTAACCCACCATATTAATCATTCAGCATTTGTCAAGGAGGAAGCCTGGTCTGCCACTTTTGAGGATGATTTCCAACCAAATTACCTTTCTTTACATGGAATTACCAGTGTGATCCCTTGGAGACAAATGGGACTGGCAGACTGTAGGTGGTGAGCAGCAGGCAAGAGACCCTGCTGCTACTACACATCTCCACAGAGTTAAGAGAACTCTGCATGTAGTTATGATTGCTGGTACTGCCTTGGTAAATATGCTCCATAGGTAGACAACTTCAACAAGTGTGCTTAAGAAACACAAACCTTACTAGGCAGCACATGGTCTCTTGAGCAAGGAGAACAAAAAATCAATATTTCAAGGAACTTTCTAAGGTAAATTTCAGGCTCTCATTAACCTTTTCCATTCCACCATGACAGAAAAAAGGACAAATTTAGTAAGGAAATGTCAATTCAATCTAAAATTAATCTTTTACTGAAACCTAATTTAAGAACTCTGTCTCTCACTTTATCAAATCCCCTTTATTTAAATGCGTGGAAACATAGAATAGTTTGGGTTTGAAAGGATCTTAAAAGTCATCTTGTTCCAACTTCCCTGCCACGGGCAGGAGCACCTTCCACTAGACCAGCTTTTTTAGAGTCCCATCCAGCCTGATCTTGAACACTTCCAAGGATGGTACACCCACATCTTCCCTGGGCAACCTGTTCCAGTGTCTCAGTACCCTCATGGTAAAAAATTTCTTTTTCTTATAAAATCTAAACCTCCTCTCTTTCAGTTTAAAACCATTCCCCCCTTGTACTATCACTACATGCTCTTGTCAAAAGTCCTTCTCCAGCTTTTTTGTCCCCTTTACTGGAAGGTACTGGAAGACTGCTATAAGGTGTTCCCAAAGCCTTCTCTTCTCCATACTTGACAATCCCAGCTCTCAGGTTGTCTTCATAGGACAGGTGCTCTAGCTGTGAGATCATCTTCTGTCCCTCCTGTGGACTTTGTCCAGCTGGTCCATGCTCTTCTTCTGTTGGGACCCCCAGAGCTGCATGCATGTCCCAAGGTGGGGTGTCATGAGGGCAGAGTAGAGGGGCAGAATCACCTCCCTCAATCTGCTTTCCATGTTTCTTTTGCTGCAGCCCGGAATACAATTGGTTTCTGGGCTGTGTGTGCAAATTGCCAGCTCCTGTTGAGTTTCTCATCAACCAACACCTTCAAGTCCTTCTCTTCAGGAAGTCTGTCAATCCATTCTTCTCCCAGCCTATACCTGTGCTTGGGATTTCCCCAACTAACGTGTTGGACCTTGGACTTGGCCCTATTGAACTCCATGAGATTTTCATAGGCCTTCCTCTGAAGCCTGTCATGATCCCTGTGGATGGCATCCCTCTACTCCAGCTGGCTGGCAGGACCACACAGCTTTGTGTTATCTGCCAACTCACTGAGGATGCACTTGATCCCACTTTCCATGCCACCGACAAATACATTAAACTGTGCCAGTTCCAACATTAACCCTAGAGAAACACCATTTGTCACAGATCTCAACTTGGATTTGGAATGCAATTTGTGTGTGACCATCCAGCCATGTTTTTTTATCCACCAAGTGGTCCATCTGTCACATCCATGTCTCTCCAGACTGGAGACAAAGATGTAATGTGCTTAAATAGGGGCATTTAGATTGGGCCCCCAATGAAGCTGGCTGACTGATCGAAGTGTCTGGAATTCCCTCTCCAGGTTCGGGGCTTCTCCCACTGCCACTGGCACCAGTGGTAGGATTGGGATGGGTTGAGGTTCCCCTCTTCCAGAAACTTTAAAGCCCTTTTCGCCAGCTGGGCAAGTCCATTACTAAGGATGTTCTTCCCCTTCTCTTAATGACAGACCCCATCAGCCCCCAGAGGAGTAAGTTTCTCAAAGTGAGTCACATGGTCTAAGCAGTTGAATCCCTGGCTACGACTCCATATAGTACCATAACAGTTTGTTGATTTGCCTGTACTCACATACTCTGACTTTTCCTTCTACATCAATCTAATTTGAAAAACACATTTTAAACTGAAATGTGAAGAGGTGGTGCAGGTGTTTAGCGGGAGCAAGAGGAGAAAGGATGGACAAGGTTAGATTTTCCATTAAGGTTTGCACTAGTATGGTTTTATGACTTTAACCTAACTTTTTGGTTAATTATTCATCAAATAATGCAATACATATTTTAGTGTGTTTCAAGCAGGAATCTAGATTTCAAAATCATTTTGAACCTTATATTCTGAATAATTATATGTGCTTTCATCTGTGACACTTGAAAATGCTGATTTATTTAGAAGTTTCTGTTCAGAATTTATGTAGAACTAAGAACATCTAATAATAACCTGGTGGTTGGTAAATGAGCACTACCATCCCAGTGACAAAACCACTGGATTTACCTTGATGAAATAAAATTTTAAAAAAATGAAGTTAAGCAGTTCCTCTGTTGCCATCATCCACTCTCGAATGTGTTCCTACTGAGTTTGTTATTGCAAAGTGTGGCAGATGTTGCTATACTGATTGCAAATTTCTTACCTATATAATGTAGATGTTCAGTTTCAGGCCAGTTACTCAGATCTCAACTGAGCCAGATTTCTAAGCATGTGCTTAACCTCAAAGTGACTTAGAACAATAAAAATGAGACCGCCATAAGTAGGAACTAGAGGCGGCAAGGCATTTGAGTGAACTGGGGCCTTAGAAGGAGCTAGAATTCAGCACAAGTAGCACAATGTATTAGGGCTTCTCATGTAATCCTGACTGGGTGGCACAACTTCTCCTGTATAACTCTCCATAGGAATACAATTCTGCCTACAAATATGTATGAGCAAATGATTAACCAGATTAGAGAAGCAAAACCAAACAACGGCCCCTATTTCAATGACAGTATTTGAAGTCTGTGCATGGAGCACGGTCGTTATGGCTGCTAATAAATAATGATCCAGTGATAACACACAGCTACAGAGTGTAAGGAAAAATGTACTATACTTTGTTATAGATGTTGCTTCATCCTACATGAAGTTAGTGCATTGTATTTCTCATCTATGATACATCCGTGATAAACAACCTCAGTACAGTCTTCTGGCAGGATATTTTATTTTTGCTGCTTTTGTTGGATTATTTATTTATTTATTACTTTTTTTTTTTTTTTGAGAAACTCTTTTTCCTGAAATCCATTGTAGCAGTTATAGTCAGTCATCATGCTGAGACTTTTCTAAAAGATCATCATTCAAAATGCCTAGAATGCGAACAGTGTCTTCCATGTAATTGTAGTTTTCTAGCTCACTCTCTGTTAAATTTTTCAATTATACTTTTTCTTAGAGCTACATTAAAAATGAGGTTCTCTCTTAGGACTAAATACTAAGTGTTTGACATTTCTTTTCCTCTTGAATGAGGTTGCATAGTTGACTTACCAAGCAACAATTTTCAGTCTATAAATATTTTTCATTCAAAAACATGAAAACCTTTGTCACAGTTTATTACCCTTTTGACAATGCAGCGAAACATATTAAAAGAAAGTCTCTACATAAAATGCTCTGCAGTTTGGTGAATAGCAAACTCTCTTGCTATGATGAAATTCCTAATGCCTCTGTGCAAGCATGACAAAGAAGCTGATCTTCCACCTCCTGGGTTGCCACTATCATGGCTAGGTTTACACAGAAGTTGGCAGTATCTCCACCGACTTTTAAAAATAACACATTGTTATTTTTAAATAAATAACACTAGCTGGTAAACCCACAATGAACTTTCAGAACTGGCTCTTAGATTTTAAGGCATACGCACGTGTATTTATATGCTAAGTGTAAGAAGAGTAAAGGGTCTTTCCTTTACTAGTCCTGTAAAAGATTCTTTGTGTATTTCTTTATATTTATTGCATATTATCATATTTTATTCTATTTTCTCTGCATTTTTTATGCTTAGACATGGAGGACTTAATAAACAACTACCAAACAGCAAAATAATGAATAGCATAGGTAGAATACATGGAATTTAGAATAATCTTGTAAAAGAACCATGCTATGCACATTGAACATATATTGAAAATTTAACATAAAAACATTAATTTCAAAAGCTACAGGAAATCTTCTGGTGTAAATATTATCAACAAGTTAGTATATGGAGCCAGAGATCCAAATTTCATGAAGAAAACTTTTTTCAGGTAGTTCCTTCAAGTCCTCATGATTTTCTTCTGTTTCTCTTCCCAGCTATAATAGATTTGGCTTCCATCATTCATCCAGGGCAAAAGCATTATTAGAAGATTGTCTGAGGTTAATGCTTTTCTTTTTTAAAGCCTTTTACTCAGTTTCTTTCCCTTCATTCCCTTCACAGCTCCATGAGTATGTGATCGTATCAGCCAATCATTCAAAATGCTAGAAGTGAATACTTTAATTTTTTATTAATTATAATATTTCATTGAAGATAATTAAATAGTAAATTTTACATGTGCTATTAAATCTTTTAACACTGTTGCATTCATAAGCCTTACAGATTATAGGTATTTACTAAAAACAACAAGCCTGGAATTATTCTCTGATCCTAAGCCAAGTGGCATAGACTGGCATCATCCACAAAACACAACACTCCGTAACGAGTCTCCCCTGAACCCTATACAATGTCCTTCTATCCCAGTATTATCTTGTGTGCGTCCAATTCAGAACACATAAAATAAGACAGTGGTTGTGTTGCATGGCTGCAGAATAATGTTTTTACAGCACTGAACAGAGAGGGTGAGTTATGTGTGGTTAAGTATAGCATCAGAGTATCTGAGCAAGTTTCCTGGGTAATGGAAGAACTTGGAGGCAGTGATCTTGTACAGTCCTTTAAAAATCATGTATTTGTAGTGATGGCTGCTGCATGTTCCCCCCTGAAAAATCTCTGGACATTTTCTTGTATGGCACGAGTGTTGAGCCCCAGTCCTTGCTCAGCAAGTTTATTTAAAACGGGCTTAAAGTACTACTTTTCCCTGAGGTGAGCACAAAAGAGAACCTAACAAAATTTCCCAGAAGGTTAAAATTCAAACTTTACTGGCAAGCTTTAAAAGATCAGGAATTGGGCAAAAGTTAAAACAAACATTCAATAAAAATAAAGCTTTTCAGAGAGCATCGACTTCTCCAACTCTACCCATCCAACCTTAAGTTCCCCATATTTCAAGAAGAGGAAATTAGGCATAGAAAGAGAGAAAAGTGAGAAATAGCTCCATTCTTGGATCCTAATGCGGTCTTGGCTACCATTAAATCCAAGGACAATAGGGATGTGACCGTGTGTATCTCAGGGCGATGTGTTTTATGTGCCCTGGACTCCCGTGACCAACCCCACCCAGGTGGGTGCTTCCAGTCATCTGACCACTCTTGGGCTCGAGTGGAGCAAAATCCTATGGAGACTGATTTCCAGAACTTTGGTGAGACCCACAACATTTGCAATAATATTTAGGAACACTGGAAAAATTTTAAGGTTTATCTAGAAAAAAAACCAGATTCACACTCCTTTGTTCCACTGTCATTCTGGAAACGGAGCACTAGCTTTTCTCCTTGGTTTTGTGGAGTGAAATCCTTGCACACAGCAGATTCAAGCCAAATTATCTCAGAGTATGCAGGTGATACTTCTGTGGCAGTCTGTAATAGAAGTTCTCATACAGCTTCAGAAGCGTTTTACAGAGACATGGTGGAAAATCTCAGAAGACATGTAGTGTCTTATAAACCCATTCTATTTCCTATCCATGATCTTCCACTACAATATTCTCCTTTTTTTTTATTTTTGCTTTCAAGTGACTTCTGTTTCTTATTCTCTGGTATGTCCTTGGAAGAGCTCTGGGACCAGGTACCACACTAAGAGCATCACTCTGAACCTCTGCAAAGTATTTAAAGGAAGGTTATCTAAAGAACTGTGAGAGAGCTTGTGTCCAGATGGGATCAAACTCCAAAAAAAGTTAATCAAAGCCCAATTCACAACACTTATTTTAAATGTACCTTCTGTGGTGTTAGAAATCAAACTTCTTGTGTAAGTATTACAATGCTGGCAAGGATAATTTCCCATCAGTAAATGAGTTGGACATTGTAGGAAGTTTAAGAGAGTATATATTAAATGTATGGAGCCCAAACAGTAAATCTGTCTTTCTTCCTCTTGGATATTTTAGTGCAACTTATTTGTAGACATAACTCCAAATAAAGACTGACAAAAATACATTGGTGGCTATAACTTGTGTTTTAATGTGCAGTGAAGTCTTTGCGCAGTGCATTCATTACACCTTTTTAAAGGTCACCTTTTCTCTTGTATTCATGCTTTTTGTTTGTAATTTTTCAGATCACAATGACCACCATGCATACACAACTAGAATTACTGGGAATAGAACTTACATGCACATAACAAGAAAGAGGTTGGCTAAAATGAGATTTTAGTCTGCAGGTACACTGAGAATTCACAGGCGTATCTTTAGGCTGTTCCTTGCACATTTTAAGGGGTTGTGCACTTAATTCACATAATGAACAATCTATTAAAACTAACATTATTAATCCTACTTGCTTGTACGTAAAGAAGTTCCACTGGAAGAGTGTCTTTTTTTTCCTGGGGCATCCTGCTGGCCCTTTCTTTTCTGGTCTACTCAGTGGTGGGGGGCTCTAGAGTGTTCTTCTAGAGGTACCACTTTTATGTAGTCCAAGCCCTGGCTATCCAGAGGTGTCCATGTCATTCCTACAACTTAGGACAGGATGTGTGCAAACAGTTTCTTCGTTTCCCACCATTTACCATGGTGGGAGTTTTTATCCAAATAGGTTACCCACATCTGCCTCACCAGGCCTGGCATCTTCCTGTTGTTGCCTCTGTGCTTTCCCCACAGTCTGCACAGTGGAATCTTGCCCAGTGTGCTAATTCCAAGCCTTTCACCTCCATGTAGGCCTGAAATTAACGCCTTCCTGTTTGCCATCTGTGCCTCTCATGGTAGTTTATTTTGTGGGGACAGTGTCTTTGAGACATTTAAACTGCATGTTTTAAGTCCTGACATACACAAATTCTTCCTAGAGACCTCTGTCTTTAAAACATGAGGGAAAAAGGTCCAACCTTCATGAGATCATCGCATTTTGATAGTGCTAAATGTTTCTAAATCAATTTCCATAATTTCAGCTATTTATTTGGAAGATTATATGGTGTACTAATGTCACAAGAGTTTTGTAAATTGAAACTCCAAAAGGAATGCAAAGTAGTTAAGCTGTCAAAACACCCCAAACAAACTCAGACCTCACTATCATGTTGCATTCCAGAAAAGGGGGAAAAAAACCTTCAAAGACATGCATAAGATCCCCAAAATTCTATCCAAAATCAAGAGATACATTAATATTTCTATCAATTGAACTGATTAGACAATTTATAAAAAGAAACTTGAATAGAAAACTGATACATTTTGCTCTGGATTCAGCTAGGCTAAACGAAAGCTCATCCACAGCAAATACACAGTACATAACAGATGATAGATGTACATGTCAGAAATAAAAAAGTCTCATCAAAAAGTCCTTATGCAGTCACCAGAGTTTGTGGACAGTTGTAATAAAATCCATTATCCACATATTTCATTCTTCAACTTTGTTGTTTCCCTACAGATCCTTTCCAGGTTTCCATCATTAGTGTCTCTCTTCCTTCTCAAAGACAAATCTGTAGCATTACTAATCATCAGGTTTTCCTCTTTTGTTAAACTCATATTTAGCCATGAAAGTAGCAGACTGTATCCACTGTTTCTAGTTCATACATGTACATTTATTTACGACCAAGACCATTTAATAAAATGTAGATGGTTTTCTTCTTATATTTATTGTAATTAACTGTTTTAATAAGTAATTGCTCAATAATGACTTTTTTTTTTTTTTCTGATTCAGAACTAATATTTCTGTGAGAGCTTTTTTAGTTCACTCTTATTCTATTTCTGGTGCTTACCTCTTTCAGGAGTTCCAAATGGACATTATTAAGGAGCATTTTATTTGTCTGGTATCCTCATCATTTTTTACTGCTTTTGGAGGAGCAAATGGTGATTAGATAACTCTATAGGGCTACAAATTGTAATTAAGTTGAACTGAGGTATAAATATCAGTGTTTAAAATCATATGTTTGAGCTGTCCCCTCTTCCTAAATGTTTCAACAGCCATAGTTTTCACAGTATACAATGGGTTGTTGATCATTTAGTCTTCTTAATCCTAATCAATAAAGTAATTGAGCAATGGCCTTTGAAAATTGCTTTTCCAATGTTTATTTCATATTCAGACTAATAATCATCTGTTCATACAATTTTCAATTTTTATCTGTAATATTGCCCTTGTAAAAACTGATCTTAAAGTCAGCTAGTATTGAAAATGATTGTCCCATTTTAGTTTTTGCTCAGTAGAGAACCTTTCCAGATTTTGATAAATTTGGCTGTTATTTTTATTTGCTAATAATTTTACTATACTATGTCTTGACTTTCCTAAGTAGTTCCTCAGTTATCTTCAGATTAATTAAACATAGTTTCAAGATTCCTATTTGTATTTAAATATATTTATTTTTATATTTATTCACTTATTATTTCAAAATATATTTGGAGAAATTCTTGGACAATACCAATCCTCATTTTAAAAACAAATATTTTGAAAGAACTCTATTCCATTTTGCCATCACTTTTCACAAGTAAAAGACCTGAGAGAGGAACAGCGCTAAGCAGCACTTTTAGAGGTAAAATAGTTTCAATATTTGTTATACTGATGATTGAGAAAGTGAGTTTTTGTGTGAGATCCCTTAGTCACAGTGCCCTGCTGCAGGGTGTTATGTGTTCCTAATGTCATTCCATATAACTGTAATTGCTACACGTGATCTGGCACCGCATGACATGGAGAAAAACAACAACCAAAACTTAAATCCTCTAATGATTAAGGCAATAGTTGCACCTTACATTACACCCTTTGACTTCACTGGCACATGCCCCACTTACGGCATTCCCTTTTCTCTTTTCAGCTACTTGTATTTGGGGCTTTCAGGTCTTCCCACAGATAAAAGGAGTCTTTTCTATTACCTTGATGTCTGAAATGTCACTGCATTGGAAATTACTTTAAGGAAATTCAGTCCAGACTTTTCCTTTTATAAACAGCTCTTTCAAAAGACTGGGAAGCTTTTGAAATTAAGAAAATAAATAAGTGAATGAAAAAAAGGTGCTCAACTTTTATTTTTATTTTACAGTAGAGTAAAATTAAAACAACTAGAGAAGACAGACCACAAGTATAAATGTTTGTGCACCTCTCTTCAACCCTGCAGTTTGTCTGCTTAAACTAGAGTATCCCCATTCCTCACTGTCATAACTGCAGGACTCATCACTTCCCCTTGGCTATTTATACAGTCTATTGACCCTTCCTTTCCCGAATATGCTCAGTAACTCTCCAGGCAATCTATCTCACCTGTTGACCACAAAATAACATAATATGATCTTGAAAAATACACTGCTGCATTTTGGGACTTTAAAAATACAGTAAAATAAGCTTAAATTAAAAGTGGAAAGGATTTAGCTGAGCCTTGCAAATAAATTCCTACAGTAAAATCCTTTAAGCTTGGTGCGGGTTGCTAGGGAAAGCAGTAATGTGACACAATAAACAGCAAAACAAAACACTAATAAGTGCACAATGAACTACAAAGCTGTGCTGGCAGAAAAATAGACAAAGGATTCATTTATTCAAAATGCATAATGAATGAGCAGGATCATTCCCATTTTCAGATATAACATCAGAATCTTGGGCTTAATCTCCTGGCAAATTATTGAGGTTATAACAATCAAATCGAGTCAGCATTCCTGAAGATAAGCTAAAATGACAAATTAGGGTTTTTTTTCTTTCAGCATCTGTGATAGCATTAATCATGTAGCTGTGGCTTATTTATGATCCTTTCTTTGATCTTCACAATGCATATCTACTGGGAGAGTTGAAAGCAATAAAGATAATTTTGATGTATTTTTGGAAGGTGTACTATTTTTATGTGAAAATGTAAAAAACAAAAAAATGCATAGTGATATAATGTATGAATAATACTGAAAAATACAGTCCTTGCTTCCTTCCTATGTAGGAGATTATCTTAGAATTATCATTCAGGAACTCCTTAAGATTAGAGAGAAGTAATTAAATAGCATCATAAAAAACAGAGAATATCAATGTTACTAGAAATTGCCATACAATGAAGGAAAAAAAAAAAGGAATAGAATAAGAACATTGCATCATTTCCTTATTTAGTAATAAAAACACTGAAGTATAAAACTATAGAACTTTAAAGTTCACAAAGCATTGCATTTCTACAACAAAAAATGGCTAAAATGATTCAGTGATAGAGTCTCAGTGAGTCTGTAAAATGGCATAAGGGCATTATTTAGTATAGCCAAACTGAAATTTCAGAATACTTTTTCCCAAGTCATAGAATACAAACTGGGATATTGAGTAGAAGAGCTTTGCTTAATACGTGTGATAAAAAAGGGGAACCTAAGTTGAAGTCATTGTTCTGCTTCAGTGTCCCAAGCTGACTACAGAAAGGAAATGTACACAGTTACAATCCCGTCAATGATTCTCATTCTCCATCTCTGTGGAAAATACTGTGAATTCTTCGTAAAAAAAAGCTTCATCAGAAGGGGAAAAGATGGAAGATGGGTTATTTTTTACAACATTTCACTCATGTATTTTCAAAGGAGGAAATGTAATGCTAGGCTTAAGTTTTTCAATATTTATGGAGCTGAGCTTATAGTTACAATTGTGTGTGTATATTCTCAGAGACTCAGTTTACAAAGTAATGAGCACTGTGATCCAACATAATTTAGTATATCTCAAAAGAATGCATGATTTACTAGCCCTAATGAATGCAGTACTTCAAGTCTTCTTCCATCTGGACATTTGTTATTCTGCAGTACATTTGAGAACAATTTGGGGTTTCACTTTGATAACATATGATATTCCATTTAATTTCTAAAGAGATTTTTCATTTTGAAGAACTCTTGGTTAATGTCTTTGTTTGCCCAATTCCTTCTGCTGGCTCTTGTTTCTTGTATTAACTGTTTTAATGAATTTAGAGCCAAATTCTATTAAAAATAAATCTGTAATTCCACAGTAAAAGTTGTTGGACTCAGGATTTTCCTAATCCCTTTAGCTGCTCAGTTCCCAGGATACCTGGTTGACAGCAATTTTTTGGTCCAATTTCCTATGAGAAAATCCAAATTTCCCTCATTACGCCTAGCTAGGACCTTGAGTAAAGTGATAATAAAATATTTCACTGCTTATAGAACATTTCACACATTCAAAGCTTTAGGGAAATAGTAACTAATTAAATGAGTTGGACCTTCTTGTTGTTAACGCTGTTCACAGAGCATGCTCATTTCTGTCATAATTGCTCTTCCAGTGCTAATATAAAAATGACATTCAATGCATCTTGGCACAGTATTTCTTGATATAGAAATGGTTGAGAAAGCCTTGAAGTTGACAGACTAAGGGCAAATTTAAGAAACCAACTGTATATCTCAAGGAGCTGCATCTAGCAATCCTAACATTAGTCATGGTTAGAGAGGATACAGGAGTCTTGTCCAGACTTCTTAAGTAGGATGGTAACAAAGTGCCCTGGTTTCAGCTGGGATAGAGTTAATTTCTTAGTAGCTGTAACAGAGCTCTGTTTTGGATTCAGAATGAGAATGTTGTTGATAACACACTGATGATTTGCTTTTTGCTAAGTTGTGTTTATCCTAAGTCCAGGACTTTTTTAACTCTTCTCATGCTCTGCCAGTGAAGAGGAACACAAGAGAAACTGGGAGGGACCAGAGCTGGGACAGGTGACCCAAACTGACAAAAAGGATATTACCCACCAGAGAACCTCATGCCCAGCATATAAATTTGGAGGAGTTATCCAGAACGGGGACCAATCTTGATTCAGGAAAGGGGGTCTGGCATCGGACAGCATGTGGTGAACGCTTGTATTGTGCCTCACTTGGTTTTTATCTCATTATTATCATTATTATAATTTACCATTATTACTGTACTTGTACTTTATTTTTACTTATTAAACTGTTCTTACCTCCACCTACAAGTTTTACTGATCCTCCTCCCCATTGCACTGGACTTGGGGGGAAGAAGGGGCTTGAGTGAGTAATTGTGTGGTGCTTAATTTCCACCCGGGTTTAAACCACAACAAAAAGATACCAGCAAATAACAACCCAAGCATTTACTTAAAATTTTGAATAAAATTTTTTTTCCCCACCAAACATCTACCTTGGAACTATCATTAGTCAGACAAAAAATATGTTTTACAGGCTTGTTAGTAATTTATAGCACTGTTGAGAATAGCTGAAATGAGATTATTTTTTTGGTAGAAATTACTATTTCTGTCACATGACTTTTTTTTTTTTTTTAATACAGTTTTTACTTTGCCTTCACTCTTTCTAGCCCTGAGCTCTGGAAGACTATGTCCTAAGAGTCTATTTCTTCCACTATTCTTTTTGGAATGCTGAGACTGCACCTTCTCCAGCCTGATTCTGGGCTTGGCAGGCATAACTGAGCCAGAAATATCCTGAGCTGATTTGATGATGGGGAAAATAAAGTAGCTGAGCAGCCACATTTAGCACAGTATCATGGGGAAAAGGGAAAAAAAAAAAAAGAAATTTTGCCTATCATCTGCCTTTGGACACTTCAGAAAGCATAGAGCACAGCATGAAATCTAGGCAGATCTGCAATAAATTGAATACATCAGAGTTTTAAAACAGAGACAGAAATCAGCAGTAAGAGGATTGAACTATAGAAAGAGCCAACAAAAAGTTTAGCTAATCGTAAAGTTACTATAGAGTGTAGAAAACACGTTCATCTCGGCATTATTTTCTTGTAGACATTATAATATCAGAACATCTCTCTCATGGTACACCCTTTGCTTACTCTTCAGACTGAGAGTCCAAACACAACTGACTACAAAAAATAGTTGTGAATCAGGTATCAAGGATGCTGGTGGGATTGGTTACACTCAATATTTATTATGTGTTAGGCTTTTATATATTGTACTTAGGTGTAATTAATCCCATTTCAAGTAAAAGGATCAGTAAAGTCTTGACACATTAAAAAGCAGGTCATCCTATTTGGAGCTAAAATAAATCATTCAGTTTTAGGGGTAGAGCACACGTGGCTGTTAGTTCAGAGTTCTGCCCAAATAAATAGCCCAAGAACCAAGGCAGGATTGTGGAACACAAAACATATAAAGAATTATTTTAAGAAAATTGTAAAATATTTCAGTAATGAGACACCTCAAGGAGACTTATTTTAATTTGGGCTTCAAGTATCAAAAATTATCATAATTCCAAGTGCCTTCACAAACCTGAGGGATTTGTGTGTAAGGATCTGCATGTGGGTTCCACATTGGCATGTGATATCCTTATTACCATTACTCATTTGGATCAATATATATCAAACACTGGCAAAAGAAATAGAGTTGAAAAAAGTAAAAGCGACTGTGCTTCTTATGCTTTCACATAATAAAAGGAAAAGAAGACAGATAATACATGAAAGTACATAAAAGGATTTTAAAATAGTGAAGTGAAGCTCATGAAATGGTTGCAAATTATTTTGTACTCTTTTGTTGCTGTGCATAAAAAGACATAAATTGTTACATTGAATCACTGCATTTTAAAATTACCAACAAATGCTCAGTGTGGAAAATGACAACCTTACTAACAGAGATGACAAATTTATAAATGACTATAAGAGTATTGTTGAGGAAAGCTTTGGACAGAACAACTATAAGCATAATTATACTAACTACAACAGATCCGCCTGTAAGTAGAAGGATTGGACAACTACATGAACATACTACTATTTTTTTCCGTCAAATTTTGCTTCTACACTAACAAATATAATTGTCTTTTAAATTCTCTAGCCAAACTAATTTCAATGTGACTTTTCAAAAAAAAAAAAAAAAGAAAAAGGAAAAAAAGGCATAAAATTAAAAAAGAATAATAGTATCTAAACTGCTTTTTAATGAAATGAAGGGATCCTTGTAAAATGCAAATCCTAAATATCATTTCAAGACATCTAAACTTCTGTCTTAGAAGAATGTGTCTTCCAAAGTTTCATGGCACATCTTATTTTATGATTTTATCCAAAAGTATTTTTACTGTGTTTTTAAACCACTTTTCTTCATGAATCAATATTTTGATTATTAACCAGGGAGATGAGCCTGAAAATAAAAATGCAATTATAGAGACCCAAGAAAAAATTATTTTCTTTCACACGGGATAGAAGTGTTCTGATTCTCTTGCTGATACAGTCACATTATTCTCAGACTACTGAACTATACTTAAAAATAGAAAAATTACAGTGAAATTGAATTAAAATCATGTAGCTGTTCCAGCAGGCATTGAAATGCTAGCACAAAATTTCTACAGGAGTAAAAGTGTAGTTAAGAAAACCAGTGGAGAACACGTGCAAGAGATATTCGTGTTTTATTTGCAGAATTGATGCTTAATATTAGAAAATTGCACTAACATTTTTAGCTCATTCAGAATTAAGGTCAGACATGTCATTATTGCAATCTAGTTCAAAAACCTATTTCATGTCAATAGTTAGCAGACTTTATTAACAATTAGATCATTTTATCGTGTTCCTACATACTGTTTAAACATTTGACAAGAAACTGTATTATTGGATATGGCTATCCTATTTCATCATTCATTTTCAAATTGCTGACAAATCTGCATCTTAACATGAGCAGCATTTATCATTTTTTGATTCTTTATGTGATTCACACGATCCTCATCTTCAAGCAGGAAAAATATTTAGAAATATGACCTTTCTTAAAAGCAGGTCAGCAGGTATAATTCATCCTTGCATAAAGACTTCCAAAGAAAGGACATATCGGAAGGGTAGACTGTAAGTCAGGGGCACAGAGTACCTTGTCATTATTCAGAAACAACAAAATATAATTTTAAAAGTGAGAATGTCTTAAGTTATAATGTAGGACTTCAGCAGCCACCAGCCTAATGAAAGCAGCCATCCGGCTTTCAGTGGTCCATCTGCACACTTGCCACCAGCCTTGTTAGACTCTCATACCAGTCAAGCATTACATGTAAGTCTGTTCTATAATATTTCTCCTCTTTCTGATCTCCATTTATCATACTTCCTAATATATATGGCAAGTCCAAACTCACTGAGTATACCAGTAGCAGAAAACATCCTGCTTTAACATATGAAGTAACTAACCTTGCATTGGAAGGTATTAGTCATAGCACATTCTGCTTTTGTAAGTGCAAGTCATAAAGGCCAAACTGTCCTACCTACTCTGCACACAGATACTGGGCTTTGACAGCTCTTTCCAAGAGGTCCTCTTGAAACATTCCTTATCCTGGCCTCAGCCACATGTCCTCTGACTATCAAAAGGCTTCGGCATTTCCCTCCCTCCAACTCAAGGAAGGGTTTGCAGCCAACTGTTAGACCAAGACATCTGAGGCACCCTATGTGTCCAGATGGCTCGCCAGTCAGGCGAGCACATGCTCCCCTCCTTTCCCTTTCCTATTTCTTTTCCCCAGTTCTACTGCAAAATAAAGCAAGAGCCAACAGTAAGAAAAAGAAAACAAACAAAACTCAGAATCCCCCAAAGTTGAGACTTTATCTCCTTTTTTCAAACTGCTAACTCAGATTCAGAGCTGGTAAGATGCAGAAAATTACATAAAACGTTAACCTAGTATTAATGTAGCTGCTGTCTTACAGATTCTCACTCCTGACACAGTTCCTGTTTAGCACTAAGATCACCAGAAATGCCATCATACAAAAAAAAAAAAAAA
>VZTF01006659.1:924982-967092 GCA_013397755.1 Cnemophilus loriae
AAAAAAAAAAAAAATACAAAGGCAGCAGGCTAATTTAAACACTTGGATATAATGAGATGTGAAATTAAGGTGACAATATAGAGAGCAACATGCTTTAGCTACACTGGCAGTATCCAATAAGCACTTTTATTTTTTTCCTAGCAGGAATATGTCTATCATTTGAAGAAATGTATCTTTTAAGAAAAAAGATCCTCCAGAGTCATATATATCTAGTTAAAAAGCACATCCATAAAGGATTGTATTGAGTTATTCACAGCTGTGGGTAGCAAAGATATTTCCAAATTCTAAAAAGACATTCCATGTTATCCTAATTAAATCTTGTTAATTTTTCATTAATAAGTACACAGTACTAGATGATTTTCAAATACTGACAAAAATCAGCAATCTCACAGAATCCATCCTAGTTCTTACGTCAATGTTGCAGAAATTGGTAATATATGAATAAAGGAAACATTACAGTGAGATATATATATATATATATATATACACATATATAATGTAGTCTCCTCTAGGAACTCACCTACTGTGTCAAAAATGTTTCTGTTCACACTATGAATACCATTCTTGCCCCCTGGGTTTACATTAGTGCTTGATTTATTTATATTTTTCTGTCTCATTTAAATGTAGTGATTGAATCAGCTATTGAGACATTTCAAAAAAAGCAAATCACTTTTTGACTTCTTTAAAAGAAGTGAGCAGTGAGGAAATTGCCAGAGAAAAAGAGCACTCACTAGAGGATCTGTGTCCGTCATGGGATAATTCCAAGATAAAAACAATTCCAGCTTCAAAGACATTAACAGCAAAGAGCTGTGTCATCAAACAATGCTAATCATCACATAAATGGAAAGCAGTCAAACATGTGAGATGATACACATATACAGTTGTAGGAACATTTGGAGCAGCAGCAACACATTTTAGAGGCAATTATATTGAAGTTAGGAGTGAATGGTATCATGCCTTGTCACAAACATCAGTGGCAGCAATGCAAGATGTAGCTCAGAATCACTAAAACAATTTTTGAACATCAGCTGCATCCTTGTGACAAATACCAAGGTGAGTTGTTCAAGTTATATAGTTGCATTCCAACCATGGCAATGTCTCGGGAACAAAGTTTTAATGCCAAGGTCAATGCTGAATGGTAGCTTTAGCAATATGACCAAAAAACTTCAACCAACCCAGAAATGCCTCCTGAATTGCACTGTCCCTTGTTCCTCAAGAGCTGCTTCAGTTAAACGTGTAATGTCTATCTTTTTCTGTCCCAGGAATCACAGATATCAATAACAAATCTGTATGATGGATTTTAAAGTGAAAGAAAAGATGCTTAAAGAAAGGATCTGGTTGCTGCCCCTCTTTTATTTAACCTTTCTTAATTTTGAAGAGGAGAATCCCGTTCATGAGACACAGCCCATGTTCAGATGAATAAGCCATTTTTGGTCTCTTCAGCTATAGCAAGTACTTCCGTATTTACTATAGGACAGGAGCAGCCATTACAGGTTAGAACAATGTTTCTCTCTTCATCTCTCTATCAATCTACACCCCAAAGAAAAGGTAAAAAAGATTGAGAATGCTTTGCTGGTGTTTCACAGCAAAATTCCTGTGACTATTTCCTAATGAGTTGGCCTACAACGCTGCAGAAGAAAGGTATTATGAAGTCTGACAAAGGGAAGTGACATCTCTGACCAGGTTGTTGTGCAGCTGCAGCCAGCACAGCACAGTGACTAGGAAAACTAGTCTGTTAGGGAGACTTTGCTGGCTTAACCACAGTACCATGATTATGTGTTCTCTGGGCAATAAGTGTGCATCCCAATGGCTTGCTGCATTAACAGAGCTTACTCATAACTATCAAAGACCCAAACCCAACTGGAAAAAAAAAAACAATCTCTTTGCTTTATGCCATGCAAATGTGGTTAGATACTTGGTATCCACAGAGGTGGCTGACACACATAATTCCAGATGAGATACTGCAAGCAATTTTGTCAAGAATTAATGTTTAGTGTTGTTCAGCACAGTATGCTGCATCTATGAAGGACCACTAGTTCCTCATTTCCCATCCCTTTCACACCAACTCTTTAGTATTTATTTAACTCAGAAATAGCCTTAGGACTTGTGTCCCTGACCTGACACTTGTGTCACAAACTATCATACAGTAGGTTTTGACCTTTATAAGAAAAAAATATTGACACCAATTTCTAATTCCTTCAAAGACAAGATCACAATCTGCAATTAAAATTCATTGAATTATGAAAATAGAAAGTTCCAATGATATAATCTTTCAATAACTGGAAATACGTTAGATAGAACCACATTATCCTGGTGTGAAAATGTCAAAATGGCCTCAGGAAATCAATCAGGGTTCTCATTGTCAATGAAAGCAGATGATATACGGGGGCATATATATATATGGGCAGACTGACATGTTGCTTGCTTCAGATTCAGAAGATCACTTTGAAGTAGCTTCAGGTTAATTTCCAGGAGTGCAGAACATCAGCAGAGGCTGTCTTTTTTCAGCTTTCTTAAGATCATGACTAATGTGCTTGAGCAAGCCAAAGCCTGAGTGAGCCAAAGCTGAGGCAGTCCAAATAGCTGCCATCTCTGAAACAAATAAGTAACTTGAAAAACTACGGAAGGCTGAACATTTTGGTTATGTAGTAAGCAATGGTAAGTCTATGGTAATGTAGTTTGATTACTAAAACATATGTCTTGATTTTAAAAATATTATGCACTCTGGGCCTAACTTGTTACTGAACACTTTAATAGCCATGTATAAGATTTAGTATCCACAGATGAACATAGAGTCAGAGTATGTGATCCATCAGGCCAAATGCAGGTTTTTTCAGCTAAACTAATAGCCTACACAATTTCTACAGTCAGTGGACAAAAGTTAGCTCAGGCTTGTACTGATGTCTGAAATAGATCTTCTAAATCATACTCTAAAATCACTGTTTACTTCTACTGAATATTAAAGTTACTTTCTAAGGAATTCCTGGGGTACTGATTTCTACAAAGTAGACTTTTAAATTTAGTTGAGGTGAAATGCAACTTTTATTATAATTTCTGCTTTAAATTTCTCCTCTTTTAATTATAAAATTCATGGTGTTCTATGAAAACTTGGTTGTTTCCTTCCTGATGGCTAGAACTTCATGAATAAAAGCTAAGCAAGAGAAAAAAAAGATGTAATCTTGGTGAAAAAAAAATTGAAAACCCAAGCTTGACAGCAGGATGTAATCACTTCTATCCAATGTACATGAGGCAATGATGAGGAAAGTACTAAAAGTCAGAGGAAAATTAGCAGGCCAGATGGCTGGTGAAACAGTGACAAAATGACAGGAAAATGAAAAACCAAATAAAAATGAGCAAGCGACTATAGGAAATGCATGCAAGGCATTAGAAATTAAATCATAAAGAACCAGAGAAAATAAAGAATATTATTGGAGGATACAGGAGAGAGAGAAAACAAGAAAACTTTGTATAGGGTAAGATCCAAGAGAGGTGACATGTGGCAACAGATGTTTGCCTATGGCAAACTGATGAAGAGCCACATGAGTAGGGTGTAAAGCTACTAAATATAAATCTTGCTCACATCACTGATATGTGATTTTTAGGCTTGTTTTGTAAGAGGGATCAAGGACTCCTAGAGACAAAGAGAAAAAATAGTGTGAACTACTGTAAATAGTAACAGTGGTAGTAATGATAACAGTATTCCAGCCCCTGCAGTGGCTTTCATTATAGACTTCAAAGCACAATAGAAGCATTAATTAACCCTTATGTGATATCTCTGAGGTGAGGTTTTACATGCTGCTTTCAGATAAACAGACTGAGCATCTAAAATTTGACATAAACAAAATTATACCACAAACAGTAAAAAAGACAGAAATAACTTCATTAAAATAACTTTAAAAAAAAAATAAAAACTGATGCCCAGTACCTAGTCTAGCTAACTAGGAAATCATCATCAGGAAATGCTTGTAGAATGTTACAGAGTTTTTTTCAAATGGCTACAAAACCTGTTTGCAAAAGGATAATTTCCATTGTCACCAAAGTCAAAAAGGATTTTCACTTGCCTCTAGTGTAGTGGAATACAAAGATCCTGATGCATCTGACATACAATTTGGGCAACTGGGTTAAAGCTGTTGGAGTGTGAAATAGTGATATAATACATTGCAAAGGGCATTTATTGTGAATTTAGCGTTTTGTCACAACAGTAGTACTTCAGTCACACAGTTTGTTCTTTATTGGATGAGATCTCATTATAAAACATGCTGAATGTGTACATTAAATGAATTTTAATATAGGACTTAAACTGAATTCAGAATAGAATGAAGCTGAGACATGACTGTTCACCAGATAGGAGGAGATTAAAAGACCGCACAAACACAAACCCATCAAAATCCAACCCAAAACTTTCTTATTAATTAAAGAACAATGCTTTAGGAGGTAATTTCCCTTTTCAATCTGTTACACAGCCTAAAAAAAAAAAAATCCAGTTCAACTGATGACTGGAATCTCTATTTGTTCTCACACCAAAATATTCTTACTTTAAATTTGTAGACCTGTGAATCCACAAAGACTCAATAATCCTTACCATAAAGAAAAATATGTCATTGTTTAGTTGTAAACAGTTCTGAATATCTGCAAAGACCAGAGAAACCATGTACTCAGTGTATGAAAATATAGTGTATAAAAAGTAATGTGCTGTCATCACAAGAAGTAAAGATTCTGCAGATAAGCAAGTTGTCATTTGTAAGGGTTTTTTTTTTTTGTTGTATGGCTTTGAAATATGTGTACCATAATAAATACAACAAAAAATGCCTATCTATCCAGGTGAGGAAAACAGAAATGAATTATTTTGTGGTGAGTACACAGGTGAACTCTAAGCTATGACATGTTTGGTTCAAGACGGGGTTTATGAAAAGCTACCAGTGACAGCACATAGCAAGGAGGCATTCAGCTGTCACGTTTCCCCATCAGAAGGGCAAATTCAGCACTTCAGTGCAGAACACAACCTGACTATGCTGATGGAGGTGTTTTATTAACAGTCAAATTGGAACACATTGATGATGGTTTAGGGTACTTTCTAAACACAGTTTTTTTCAAATTGAGAGGGTTTATAGGAAATGGTTGAATGCTACACTTGATTTCATTTTCTTAGGTTTTCTGGTAATTTTTTTTGGGGGGGGGTTGGTTTCAGATTAGTCAAGGTATACACTTTTTTGCACTTTTGTCCAAAATTTCTCAATTATCCCCACTTTCTGTGTTTTCGTTCCCTGTCTGGGTCTGTTTCAGAGCACATAACCTCAATATATTCTGAATGAAATTAAGGAACAAAATTAATTCCTGATGCACCACTGGTTGTCCTAAGAACATTCCTTCCATGGAAACAGAACAAAGTCTCAAGGAGGATCTGGGGACATTCAGTGCAGCTGTCAGGTCCTCTGCACCACCTGCTGTCTTCTAAATGTTACTCTCTTGACTACTGTCTGCTAGGTTTGCGTTACTACTGTGGGCAAAGCAGGAACTCAACTTGCTTAATTCCATCTTTGATTCAGTGGTATGACACCTGAAAGTACTTTGTTGAAAACATAGGTCTATAATTTAGGCAAAATAAAATCATAAATGGAAGTCTTTTCAAAATGAATGCAGCAGACAAAATGTCACTGCTTACAGCTATAACAAAGACCACTTGTTAGCCCTCTGATTCTCAGAGAGGAAAAAGTTGTATTTGGACTAAGAATATTTGTGTTTATTTTCCAGTTGAATAGGTATGCTAGTGAAATAGACATCAGCATGATTCTTATGTCATTTAGGATTACAAAATAGAAATATCCCACTGCAAAGAGCAAACTGGCCACAGTTCTTACGTTTAGGCTTATAATACCTACAATCAACAGTGCCTTTCCCCAGGACTTTCAATTTAGTTATACTATCTAAAGAACAACTTTTGGAATACCTTATCAAAGAGAGAAAGTCCAACCACATCAAGGATGGAAGAAAATAGATTAAAATAAGAAAGATTTCTTTGACACACACTTACAGAACAGAAAAAATAGGAACATTAGTGGATGAAGAGTAAACGAATTTACTCCTCTTTCTCCTTGAGAAAAGGGGATTGGAGAGTTTTCCAAATGTGTCTAGTATCAGAATATATTTGATAAATCTCATTGTTGTTATTTACTCCATTTACTCTCTGCTCCATTGAGATGTGGTTGACGTATTAATTGGCATTCTACCCCATCCCTTTTTAAGTTCTACTTAGAATCAGTTTTGAAATTATTAAATAATAGTAAAAGCTATCCATGTCGTAGCTTGAAATATTGTACAAAGCCACATCAAGAGGTGTTTTCAGAATGAGGTGTCAGAAATAGAAGGAACTAGAGGAGAAATAATAGGATGAATAATCACCTAAGGAGAAAAAAAATCTCGCAAAAATTAAAGTGCGTGCTGACTTTCAATGGCTGCAAGTAGCACACGCAACTGAAATTAAAGAAGCAATTTTATCGTACAGGTGTGTCCTGGGGAAAATGCTTAATATAAGCCATGATAAATAAGTAGGACAATTTTACGTGAATGAAAAATTTACCCAAGAAAGTTGGTCTGGTAAAAGAGAAGTGCTTTTGCAGATTATATGGCACATTTCTGCAAAATGTGTGAACAAATTGGAATCAAATGGATTTTTGAAAGCAAAAGAAAGAAAATATACCTAGTGTTGGTCATAGTCAGCAAGAATAAATGAGAAGGGCTGGAAAGAAGCCAGAGGAGACTGACAACTGGCAAGTGGTAAGAATAGGTATGACTTCCTGTGGAACATAGCATCAGGAATTTGGATGATCACGGCCCCCTCAGATCTTGGTAAATTTACATCTTCCAGAAAGTCAGCGGGATTTAACAGCATGGCAACATCCTGCACAGCTGGGGGCAAAAAAAGAATTTGAAGCTGGTGTTCCTTTCCTGCTGGGTTTTTACATCTCCAGTTGAGAGGCAGCAGGAAGCCCCAGCAGAGTACCTTTATGTGTATACTTGTTTCATGTCAAAATAGGGAATAAACTGTAGGAGTCGTGCAGGAACAGAGAGGAGGCTTGAGGTTTTCTGAAGGAGGCTCACCAGCTGCACACATAAAAATGTTCTGATGGGAAAACACAGAACTAATATTCCAAGGACATTTATGGGGAAAAAGAAACTATATAACGAGCAAAGAATGGGCAAAACTAGTAGAAAATGAGTTGGTACTACCACGGTCATTACAGGAGAGTTGAGACACTGCACAAAAATTTGCGGAGAAGATAAATAAGAGCATGCCATCAGGGACAAATCAAAAGCTTAATGGTCTATAGGAAGTTGAAAGTTTATTTCTGAAAGGACATTTTGGGCAATTATAGACCTGTCAACTAAGTAGGAAGGAAGAGAAGAAAGCAACCTGAAACATTATCCATCTGAGAGCAAAAGATAACACGCATTTCTCTGCCACTAAAGACAGAAATTTTTCAGGTATTGAAAAATACTTGAATTGCTTTCTGTTTTGTTGATTGTTTCATTGCATACTTGTTTAAGTTCACTTTTAATGAGATTTTATTTCTACTTATTTTAGAATTTCCTAATACAATATGCCTATAGATTCAGGAAATACATTCCAAGAAAGACTTGTCCATCATATCCGAAGTAAGCAGCAACTTAAGATACTGCATCCTTCCAAATTCAGCTTTTTCTTCTCTTTATGGAATTTTCCTTCTTCGAAGTTCTAAAACAAAAGTATTTCCAACGAAAGGCTGGCATTTAAATGTTGAACAAGACAATTTACATTGTAAGATGTTGTCAGAGACTGAAATATTATAGTTTATGACTCAAACATTTTCATGAATAACTTTTAAAACTGTATTACAAAAGCTGCAGAGAAGACCACCATACCCTTAATAGACCTCCTGACTGAGGCCTTACACTGCTCACTGATGAAGAGAAGATAAAGTAACAGCTCAGGGCTGGGAACGTTCACAAGGCACAAGCTTAGCACCTTTGGGGTGGATGCTGCAGCTCCAGATCTATCAGCTGCCAGGCTCACACAGACCCTCGCACCAGAGGGTGGGGGGAGACAGGCTTTGGGTGTGTGTTGGAAAGCCTCTGGTCAGAGGCAGTGAACGCCCATCCTCTGCTGTCCAGCTGCGGAGCCCCCTCCACCGGGAAAAAAAGCTTATCCACAGCAGAGGCGGTGACATGGCCCATCAAAGGCCCCCCCGAAGGGGTCCCCAGACCCTGCACCAGAGCACTGCAGCATGGTGCAACAGACCCTCAGTGCTGCAAGGGACAGTGTCAAACTGGCCCCCTGCAAGGGAGGCACGTGGGCGTTCCCACCTGGCCCAAGGTGTATATTAATCCACTGGATTCTGTACTCTTCAGCCTGTGGCGGTGTGGCCGCAGCGACAGGGGACCCTCACCACCAAGAAGAGCAGATGGAGGGGAGCAATGAGATGTTGTTGGAACCCTTGGATGGGTGATATGCTTCCACCTAACACCTGTCACTCTTTCCCTGTCCCCCTACTCCCTACCCACACTTATTTTTCAATTCTTTCTTTCTTTCTTTCTTTCTTTTCTCCTTCTTTCTCTTTGCCCCTTTTACTATTAAATAAAACATATCAAATTTTTGGCACTGACATCTAACTCATTTGGTTTTACTTTCGTTTTTGGGTATATTTTGAACCTTCAAAGTTCTTTCCGGTTTATACACAGACACTTAGTTTTCTTTGTTTTTCTCGGTTTAAATCGGATCATAACAGATGTTTATGTAATTTTATAAAACTCTATGCTGGTAGGAGACAGGCCTATTGTAAGGAATGGTAGCTTCATCAAGGTAGTTGCTTATTGCATTCAGTTGAACTGAAAGAGGAAAAAAATTCGTATGATTTTCAGAACATAAAATTTTGCAATAAGATTGACTAGACCTGGATTTTCTCCTTCTGTTTTCATGACTGAAAACTTCAAACACAGAGAAAAATATATATATAAAGTTGGTTGAAGTTACGTCTTCCAGTCTTGATATTGTTCTACCTTGAACATTTGATGCTAGTATTTTTTAATGTTTGTAAATTATATCACTTCTTGTCTGAAATACGTACCAAAAAAAGTAAATCTTAAAGGCATGTGTGAGGACAGGAGATTTGCAACTCAGAGTAAGGAATGGACTTTAAGAAGACTCTTCTCTAAGGCATATTTTACATCTAATATCTACACTACACCTTAAAGAGTGCATGTAAACAGCAATTAAGTCATGAAAACCAGAAAAATGCAGGAGGTGAAGTTGATGCAATAATTAATTCAGTATGCCCAAGAAGGAAGAGACAGGAATACGACTGAACTTAGCATGGCCAGAAATAGAAAATAGTATCTGTTTTCCTATGTTAGAGGCGGTATAGTCAAAATGTCAAGAGATGAGAAAGAATATATAGTAGTGGAACAAAACCAGTATTGAGATACAGAAACAGAATAGATAATATAAAGCAAAACCTGATATTAAAAAAAATATAAAAGAGATTATTTCCTTGTCTTTTCCTGACTAATTTCACAAATTCTAAAATTAATATTTTCATTGATTTCTGCTTCCATTTTTCTTACTGCTTCTGCTTTTTAATAACAGCTCCGCAAGAAATAATAATTAAATTTATTTAATTTAAATTGGCAATGAGATTTTAATGACACTAAAAGCTAATAATTAATATCCAAAATTAAAATTTTTCTTATGAGCTACAAAGACAACCATTTCTTATATAAGAAATAGTCATTAAGGGAGAAATGTTGCTAGTCTGATGTGGTGACTTGACCCTGGCTGGACATCCACTGCTCACCAAAGCTACTCTATCACTCCCTTCCTTAGCTGGACAGGGGGAAAAAATACAATGAAAGGCTCGTGAGCCAAGTTAAGGACAGAGAGAGATCACTCACCAGTTACTGTCATGGGCAAAATGCACTTGATGTGGGGAAGATTAATGTATTTTATTACTAATCAAGTCAGAGTAGGATAATGAGAAAATAAAAACAAATTTTAAAAACCCTTCCCCTTACCCCTCTCTTGTTCTGAGGCTTAACTTCATGCCCTAATTTTCTGCCTCTTTCTCCCCTGGGGCATAGGTGTATGGGAAGTGGGGGTTGTGGTAAGTTCTTAACACATCTTTGTCACTGCTTCTTCCTCAGTGAAAGAACTCCTCATTCTCTTCCACTGCTCCAGTGTGGGGTCCCTTCTACAAGAGACAGTCCCCCAAAACTTCTGTGTGAGTCCTCCCCACAAGCTGCCCTTTTTCATGAAATGGTCCAGCAGAGGTTCCTCCCACAGGATGCAGTCCTTCAGGAACAGACTGTGTCAGCATGGGCTTCCCATGGGGTCATTGCCTCCTTCAGGCATCCATCTGTTCTGGCATGGGGTCCTCCATCGGCTGCAGGTGGATTTCTGCTCCTCCATGGTCCTCCATGGGCTGCAGGGACGCAGCTGCCTCACCATGGTCTGCACCACGGACTGTAGGGGAATCTCAGCTCCAGTGCCTGGAGCACCTGCTCCCCCTCCTTCTCCAGTGACTTTGGTGTCTGCAGGGTTGTTGCTCTCACTGGTCTCTCTGGCTACAATTGTGCAGTTTTCTTTTTTTTCTCCCCTTCTTATATATGCTATCCCAGAGGCTTACCTCTGCCTGAGCCAGCTGTAGGTCCACCTTGGAGCCCACTGGCATGGGCTTTGTCAGACATCCCCACACTACCAAAACCTTGTCATGCAAACCCGGTATATCTAATTATAACATATTTAATTTGTATTTTGTCATTAAACCAATTTTTCCGCAACTTCCTTATTTTCTTGCTACCATTAAGAAATTAAAATGCATTGCTTCATGCACAATGTCACTTGCATTTAGAAACACCAGAAATTACTAGATGTGATATATTTTGATTTTTAAAAGAATGCAGCAAAGCAATATATTTTTGTGTCTCCCCAAAAAGCCCTGCCCCTTGGTCGAGCTATACTACTTACCAGATTCATGTGTCTGTACATTCCCGCTGTAATATAACAGGAAAAAACCCAAACCTTGTGAAACACTGAACACCCTTCTCTAGAGCTGTGTGAATTGAATAAGAAACTGAATCCATAAGTTCATCTTAACTGTATATAAATGGAAAAAACTTTTAAAAATGCACAGTGAATGTTGCTACTTTCCAACTGTCTTGTTTTGGACCTCTGTTCTAGAAGATTACCATAGGTATCACTTAAATTACATCACAAACTAGAAATCTTGCTCTATCAGCTCAGATTTAAATATTTGTATGAAACTTCATTAATTCACATCTTGGTAAGTTTCACTGGTATTTGCCTTCCCCGAGTCTGGGAAGTAACACTGTGGATAGCACTTCATTGTGTGCTTGTCTTCAAGGCTGTGGTTAATTCAAACTCACATGGTAAGGATCTGAGCACATGTGGCCACACACTTCCTGATCTGCTCTGCCACTTCAGCAGGACTTCCTCGGCCATAAACAATGTTTGCTTACTTCTAAAGGAGGAAACAAAACCAAAATTCTGTTTAAAGGAAAATATGAGCAGGCATTCTACCTATCAGCAGATGTTTGGAAACAGCAGGACTTCCACATTTATTTTCTATAATTCCCATAATTACCACCCCTGTACTTGCTGTAACGATGTCACAGCAGGTGGCAATTTGTGCATCTTAGTGCTGCAATGCTCCTTCTTAAAAGTACCATTTTGGGATAACATCCAAGGTACCTACCACAGGTCTCAACTTTGTTGTATAAACAGTTTTCCTGGCTTATTTTCAACACATATGAAATATTTTAGTTAGAAGTATCTACCTAATATAAATTCTGACAGCATTTGAACCCATGTACCATTTCTTTTGCATTCCTGTGTAAACCATCCTCAATTACATTTAACAAAATTTCATTGCAGTTTGTTCTATGAATGTATTTTTTCTTCCTCTCAGAAATACATTTGAACTGAATTTAATGTTTCATGAAAGTTGCTGATGTGAAAGTCTTTGAATCTGAAGGTCATCCTTTCCCACAGAACAGATCCTTTACTGTATAGAGATACTTTGAGCTCCCATGTTTTCTATACCTTTAAACTCTTCATGCTTCATCAGGGATTTAAAAATATATATATATACAGGGGATTAAATTAATTTTATACCATAGAAGCATCTCAAATTATTAGTGAATTGCTGTTAGTCTAAACTACTGCATGCTGTTTAAAGAAATGTTATTGATTACTTTTGGCTTTTAAATTGGAGTATTTTAAAACAGTGTTCTTCTTCAGTTATGATAGACCCTACTTAAGTGGTACTTTAGAGCTTCTCCAGGAAAGTCCATAGTAATAATGTATGAAAACAGTGAAATAATTTTTCAGTTAATGCTAGCTGTTGTAAAATAAACAAATGAATTGTGAACATAGACAAAATCACATTTTTTTATCTCCTTCTTATCATCATATGAAAGATACAGTACTTCCTGTTTCTCTTGCTTAGATTAAGAACTCTACAGATGCATATTTTATCTGAACTATTAAATTTTTTAACCTTGACATTTTGGAGGAAATTCTGGTAGGATATACTTTGTCATGCCGGTGGCAGTCTTCTTCATCATCTGGATGAAGTAAAGAGGTGTAATAATATATATTTTTTTCTTTGTTTGAGGGTATGTATATTTTTATTCCTTCTTCTAGGAAACACTGAAGAAAGATGAACAGAAATAAATGTGAGAAATTAACAGTCATATTTACTAGCAATTAATTAAAATACACACAACTGATCAAATGTGAAAATGAGTTCCAAATTAAAAATGCTGTAGAAAATCAACACAACTATATTTTTCATATCTTTATAAAAAACCTTCTTTAGACAAAAAAACCACAAATGGTATCAGTATCATATCTTGTAAAACATGCATAGTTCTTTTCTACTTTTCACTGTGGTTCTAAGTTAATTAAAGAATATCACATGTTTAAAGATCTTTTATCACAGAGATAATATGCCTGAAAATCAGAAATTAAGATGAAGCCTAAATGATAAAATACATGTAGAAGTGACGAATTAATACTAAAAGCAGATGCTAATATACTTGGGCTATTTTATTTAATCACTACATTTCACATTTAATTTTGTCAGTATAAAAAAAAAATTACATCTCAATCCTTTTTAACACTTGCAGCAATATACAACATCATCCTTTCCTTTTTTATTTTAAATATCTGTAGGCCATTTTTTAATCATATTATCTATTTAAGGTTGTATTTTAAATCTGGTTATCCTTTCTTTGCTTATAGAGTAATTGCTGCATAATTTCATCTAAATGCCAATGTACATGCTGTTTGGATAGTCTAATATATCATGGTACCTCTCTAGGAAGTACTCAGGGCCATAAATTAACTCTAATTTCCACTGTGTTCTATAATTAACAATTATTGGTGAGCTGAATGTTTACAAACAGAGCTACACATTTTCAAACTGACATATTTCAAAAAATCTTTGCAGTTTCATAGGTAACAGCAATGTAATGCACAATGTAAGTTAAGGGTGTTTCAATGACTCAAAGCACCTTGTAATCTGAAATTCCTTGATCGTATTTGAAGTGGAGACCTGACTGTACCACCTACACAACCCATGTGTTTTAATCAGGATACTATCACAACTAACAAATATAAGTGTACTAAAATATTGTTACCAGCAGCATGTTTTGTAATGTTGTGATAGCACAGCCAGACACCATGTATACGCATTTCATGTAAACGATCCATGGGATTGTTGTGACCACCAAGGAGGCTAAGAAGGATTGGTGGAGCTCAAGGGAGAATACAAACAAGAATCTGCAAAATAAAGAACAAGACAAGCAGAAGGGACTGCCAACAAGCAGGACCTCCTGCCAAATACCTCAGAAGGATGAATGGGAAAATCAAAAGCCATGTTAGTGCTGTTTGGTGAGGGAAGGGGGAGCAAGAAGGCTAAAACACCAACACTGATGAGGAAAGAAGGAGAGGACAGGAGTCTTGTCTCTGATTTGTCTCACCAAAGGACTGTCCATGCTGGTCACCCTGACCTTGGTAGCTCAGTATCACCAAGGAGCATGGCACTTGTTGGGAACTACACATCACCTTCGGGACACAGTGTGCTCGCCGCTAATTTCAGACATAGCTGTTAACTTATGTGAGTTCATAGTGGTAATGGTTATTAATGTGTAGGAGAAAACCATTAGCATGCTGTGTGTTGGTAATGAATGAATTAATCTATTAAAGTTTTGTTCTTGAAGTTTGAAAGCAGCTTGATTTATCAGTGTCTTCTAAACACTCCCGCCAGAGCAATCTCTGATCTCCTAACTGAAATACGTGAACATATATTCAGTTGTAACAATATATAAACATTTATAATATATTAGTGTTTCTGCTGTCACTAGAAGAAACATAAACTGTGTAGAAGATCAGACCCTCTAAAGCACTGATACAACTCTTCCATTGTAAATAAAAAGTTTTCTCTGAGGTTTATTCAAGTCAAAAAGAAAGTTAACAAAGACTGGTAACTTTTTTCCCCTTTGTCACAGAAGTAAAATTTTTATTGAGATTTATAAGATAACTCTTGAGTCCTTCTCATTCATGCACAGAGATAATTCATGCTTTAAATTGTTGTTGATGAAGGAGAAATGCTCTTGCTACGAGTAACTTGAAGATATAAGGTTGTTGTTATACTGTGCCAATTTGGAGAATTAATCCATTATTACCAATTGGATAATCTTCAAATTTATCTCTGGTACCTCTGTCTATACTCATGCTTGTTCATGAATGGCTCAGTTCTATGACACTCAAATCAGGAAATAAAGTGTGTGTCTTAAGTATGTTTCAAGAAGGAAAGGAAAAAGGACTCAGAGTTTTGCTTTACTGCTTGTATATAATCATCCCGATTAAATCTTTAGAATTAAAAAAAAAAAATAGAATTAGAATTTTCCAAGTAAACTAATAATTGGTTGAATAATAAATTACAGGCATCCTTGTAAGAACAAAAATAATGGAGACTATTTTTTCTGTCTTTCTACACAGCTAAATGCCTTGTAAATTTTAAAATTGAGAATTTACTTTTGCATAATGTGTTAAAATCATTTACTGTTGCATTGGGAAAACAACAACAAGGAAAACTTCTAAGGGAATAATGCATTCACCTTTTCTCATTTTCAAACAGCAATCCAGTGTGCTTTTCCGAAAGATGGAGACTGATGAGAAAGCTCTATTGATCCACCTCCATCTTCTGCTCTGAGATAAATAGTGCCTAAAGCAAACTGGCTTCAAAGAGACACATTGATTTGAAGACAATTTAAATGGGGAGAATACGTGTGTGGAGGGGAGAACTCCTCTACAAGAACCAAATGTAGACTATCAAATTTAACACATTAAAAAGATATCACAGAAATTATGCTGTGTAATGGTTACTAGAGTCCTCAGCAGTCCTTTCACACCCACCCAGTTTCATAGAGCTATATGTTGCCCAAAGGCAGTCCCTAGTATTCAGAGGAAAAAAGTAAATTTCTAAAAACTAAGCCAAGATTATGCAACTCACAAAACTGGGCAGTATCTGTCTTTAAATTTGTCTTTGTCTTGTTGATTTATGAGCCACTCTGGCAAATTGTCAGAAAACTTAAAAGAGTAAAAGTCAAACACATACCCCCAAAACACTCACTACACAATATAATTTCCCCTCCCTTCTCTTCATTGCACTGCTTACATAATTATGTAAATGAGGAGCTTTCATTAGAACACAGGAGACTCAGGGGTCTAGATTTTGTTGCCCTTTCTTGAGCATCTCTCTCAAAGAACAGTTTTTACAGGCTGTGGATTTAACTACTGGCCAGTGTGAACAAGTTTGAAAAGAGGATACAAGAACCTATGAAATAGTCTGTCAGCTTGGAAACCTGTTATTTTCCCAGTGAATCTTCAGAGCTAGTGAGAAAATTACTGTCAAGTTTGTCAGGGAGCAGTATCTGATAAAGTCTTACAGAAATTATATAAATACAAACTGTAAGTAATTGTATTTTTCTATAACTTGTTTTAGGAATTAATTTTCCCTATTGATTTAATGTCCATCTACCATCAGCTAATATTTTGTTTCCATTTCTGATTATTGCCAGGTAAATTAAATGTTCATTACATTTCTCAAACTCTTAGAATTCAGTTGAAATTCTGTTTCTCTGATTTGAGTGTACATGGTTGACAGAAAAATGTACTTGACTTTCACTGCACACTGCTGTAAATGAGCATACAACATGCAAACCAAATGAAAGGCAAGCCTGTAACCTAATCCATGAATCATGAGGGAAAACATGGGGTAATCTGCATCTTCTCAAAGATGCTAATTTTCATTGTGTAAGAAGTAAGAATACAGAAGAGTAAATGAGAACAAGGTTTATTTTATGTAGACAGAACTCATTTAATATACCTTTGGTATTTAAGGGAAACATGATTAACAAAAGACTAAGGATGATATTTATATATTAATGCATTTTTTTAAATCATGCAATTCTGAAGTGCTGAAGGGCTTTTTCATGTTGCTTTGAGAAGAATAGCAGCTGTGACTGGCTGTTCTTTTAACTTTTTGTAATTTTTATTAGCTTGCATCCTTTGTGGTTTCTGTAGTCAGTAAAATAATGTCCTTGTCAGCACCTTTAGAAGACATTGATACAAAAGAAAGAAATGTGTTTCCTGTATTCACTGAAAATGAAGAAGCGCTAACTGGTTCAAGTTCAGTAACTGCTCTCTAACAAACCTGTCACTGCTAGAAGCAAAGCAAAAACATTCCAAATAATCTGCTAATGATCACTCATGTACAAAGATAGGTTTAAACTAGAGAATTTGTAATTTATGGGCAGAGTTAAATAACTTTCAAGTTCCTGTCTATCACAATGTCCACTCTCAAAAGTGCATGAGAATTCCTTATGATTGTAGGACATTGTATTTTCAAATATCCTGTCTATGATAAAGCTGAGATATTTCCATCTCTTATTTCAAGTTATTCGTTACCTTTGCAATAACAGCTAGATTTTACAGGTTTTGCATACAAAATATGTTTAGTCTTCTTATTTGTATTCATTTCAGCTTTCATTCCCTGATATGCGATAAATCTTTAATCTTATGATGAACCTTGGCTTCCTGCCCTGAAAAATGGCCTTTGGGCTAGGCTTCTCCACTGTTTCTTGACCTGGTATAATTTTGGGATTTTTAGACCACACATCTGAGCTTGTTTCATTTGTGAGTCTTAGTCCTAGAGTAGCCACAAGTCTATGGGATCTGATGAGATGCATCCCAGGACCCTGTGCCAAGCCAGTCTCCATCAAATTTGAAAGTTCATGGCCATCTTACAAGGTCCTGTTAACTGAAAAAAGGCAAACTTCATTCACTTTTTTAAAAAGGGGAGAAAAGAAGGACCCAGGGAACTACAGACTGGTAAGCCTCAGCTCTGTGCCTGGGAATATAATGGAGGAGATCCTCATGGAAGCAATGTTAAGGCCTATCCAAGAAAAGGAGGTGATCCAAGACAGCCAGCATAACTTCACAAAGAGCACATCATTCCTGACCAACCTGGTAGATTTCTATGATAGAGTGACAACGATGGTCAACAAGGGAAGATCACTTGGTGTCATCTACCTAGATTTTTGTAAGCCGTTTAACATGATCCCACGTGACATCCTTATCTGCATATTGAAGATGCATGAATTTGAAGGGTGGACTATTCAGTGGATATGGAATTGTCTGGATGAGCATAGCCGGAGGGTTGTGGTCAATGGCTCTATGTCCAGGCCCGTGACGAGTGGTGTCTCTCAAGGCACTGTCCTGGGACCTGTGCTCTTCAATATCTTTATCAGTGACACAGACAGTGAGATCGAGTGCACCCTCAGCAAATTTGCAGATGGCATCAAACTGAGAGGCACAATACAATGATGGGATGACATCCAGGGGCAACTGGACAAGCTTGAGAAGTGGATATCATGAAGTTCAGCAAGTGCAAGGTGCTGCACATGGTCCATGACAATCTCAAACATGAGTAAAAACTGGGAGAAAATCTCACTGAATGGAGTCCTGAAGAGAAGGATTTGGGACTTTGGTTTCTTGTGGATGGAAAGCTGGATACGAGCCAGCCATTTGTGCTTGCAGCCCAGAAAGCCAACAGCATCCTGGGCCGCATAAATAGCAGCTTGGGCAGCAGGTCGAGGGAAGTGATTCTGCCCCTCACTCTGCTCTCATGAGACTCCAACTAGAGAACTGCATTCAGGTCTGGGGTCCTCAACACAAGAAAGATGTGGACTTGTTTGAGGGGGCCCAGAGAGAGGCCACAAAAATTAGTAGAGTGCTGGAGCACTTCTCCTGCGAAGACAGGCTGAGACAACTGGAGTTGTTCAGCCTGGAGAAGAGAAGGCTCCATGCAGACCACAGGGACAGTTTGCACAGGCCATTGAGCAACCTGGTGTAGTGGAAGGTGTCCCTGCCTATGGCAGGGAGGTTGGAACTGGATGATCTTTAAGGTCCCTTCCAACCCAAACTGCTCTATGATTATGTGATTCTGAAATGAGTTTTCTGGAGCACATGTTTTGTAGAACGTATTGTCTCTTCCTTTCCCCCTACTCTCCCCATCAAACAAGATCAATAAAGAGCAGTAAATAGTTTTGTGAATGCAGAAGCATGTATGCCAGGTGGGAAAATTTAAATTTGCTCTCACTGGAGTAGAATCCCGGGGGTGGTGGGTTGCAACTAAAAATTGAATCCAGTTTTAAAACGACAATTTTTATTCTTGGGAAGTATCTGGCCCTAAGTCTCTGACTTGAAAGATTTATAGATTTTTTATCTGGATGCAATTTCTTTTAAGAGTGTATTTTGAGGCTTTATTGCCTGCAAAAGAAAGAACTGGAAATGTGATGTAAAACGGATTACTTCTCTGAAAAACTTATGCTGAGAGACTGCTTTTTCCCCCCTTTTGTTTTGCTTTCAGAAAACTGAAGCAGTGTTGTTATATCCCTTCAGAGATTATACTGTTGGTGAGGCAGGTGCAAAAGGATTTCACCACTTGATTCAGAAAACTGGTATAGTCAGCTATGGCAAAACACTCATTAGAAAACTTATGGAAACCCTACCTTTCTCTTTAAAGTTAAAAGCTGTTCCTGTATTCCTAAATTTTTTTAAACAGACAATTTAGGCATAAGTTTACCATTATTCATAAAATGTTGATTTTTATCTCAATGATAGTTTGATATTGTGCAACTAACTAAAAGTCTAACCATATTAGAGTTGCTAAAGACTAAACATAGATTGGAAAAAGAGGTCACATAGGTAACTCACAGTCATGTTAATGTCAGGATCTAATTTCAGGAGGTCCAAAAAAAACCTCAGTACATTACCTAATGATAAACTTGTACCTTGCTGCTTCTAGTGTTCAATTATTTTTCAAACCCAAAAATCGTAGCAAGATTCTACTAGATGTGTTGTAACTAGACTAGTTATAGGGTGTCAGCTTGAAAAAAAGACAGAATGACAGAAAAAGAGGAGAATTCTAGATCACTGTCAGCTGCAACAGTATTGTAACAGAAAGCTTTGCACTTTCAATCAGATATATAAATGCAGGTATTAATATTGAAAATGAGACCCACAAAGACTCCTTTTCCTGCACTCCTTCTGAAAATGCATGAGCTACAAAATCAGTTGGTCTCAATTGCCAGCTTTGTGAGAAAGAAAACAGGCCAGAAGAACTGTCATTAACTTAATACTTCCCAAGGAAGTGAGTGATACAAATAATGCCTTGTCCTAATCAGAACAGAAAATAAAGGAAAGCTCTGCTGCTGCTGAAAACAAAGCCTGTTGACTGGATTTGAGGGTCTCAGCCTTCTGTACATGCCTGTGTCTTTTCTGAAAGAGTAGAAAAGCTACTGCAAGGCAGAAAAAACCAAAATTTTTTTAAAAAAATTGTGAAAATATTTTTTTTATTTCGCAGTTTCTTTACTTTTTTATCCTTTATCTTGTACATTATCTCATTTGATTAATGTCCTACCGTGCAGTAATATGCTATGTAAATCTTTTGTTATGCATTTTATACACTGAAAAAATTTAAAGAATGATGACAGGTATGATGATTTTAGTATAACCCAAGATTAAATTATGTAAATTAATTAAATTCCTGAATTTCAGCAGCTGAACAATAAGTTATTGTAATATAAATTGACTGTGAAACTTCTAAACTAAAAGTCGTGGAATAGTGGAAATATTTTTAAGGTTAGTTATATTTACTGGGAATTGCCTGTGAGAATAAGCCACAAATATAAAAGTCACTAGGTTGTAGAAAGGTCAAGTGGGATTAGTTGTCATTAAAGTCTCATCTGAAGTGGAGATACAGCGTCCTATACTAGAGGGCTTGGTAATAGGATCAAAATTTTGAATTTAATCTTGATTCATACCCACTGTTGGTACTGAATTAGATTTATTGTCACCTATTTTACTTATTTCCTAATGTAATGACCACTAGATCTATGCATCCATTCACATGGACCGAAAGAGAAATGCTAGCCTCTGCTTGTCCACATGCTTCAGGAATCCAGCAAGGGAAATGCATTTCAGAGGAATGTCTGTGAGGCTTAAACCCACCAATTTATGTAGAGTTGGTTATGAAACAGCGATGATCCAAGGCTGTCCTTAAACTCACCATTGCCAGCTTGGTAAATTTGGCTAATGAACATAACATTACACTTTGATATTCTTCTTGATGGTATACAGTAAATTTAAATAAACATGTTTATTTATAATGATGATAATGATTATTGCAGGCTTTCCTCAAAAGAAGGCATTGCATGTTTCTATTTGCTCATGGAGTAACTTTGAAGGGCTTTTTTTTTTATTATTATTTCCGTAGTAACAACTTCTAAATGAAAAAGTACAGATTTCTTGTAAAAACATCTTTTATTGAACATATGTTTTTCACTGATACTCTGCAGGGAACGTTTTTCTAAAAGGCAAACTAAACAGCCTTTGTGTAAATAGTTGGGAACACAAAAGCAAAACTGCCAACTAACTTTCCATTTTGCTACATAGATAACGTCCACATAGGATGCTTAGGAAGACAGTTCTAGAGCAGTTGATTTTGCTTTAGCTTTTTTATTTAGCCTGTGATATCAGTACTGCTTCATATAAAAATTTCACTGTAAATATTTGAACCTATATGCTTGGTGATCCCAAACTGTAAAATATAAATCTCATTTCCTTTCATACCTTATTTTTTGGTTCATACGTTACAGAAATTCTGTGGAGAATAGCAGTGCAGGATCTCTTATAATTCCTACCTCTAGCAGACTGAGTAACCTCTTCAAGAGAAATCATTTGTATGGAAAATGTTAGGGCAAAAAAGTCAGTCCCTATAACTCTGCTCATCCATATGCACTGATTCTACTCATGGGAGTGCTACCACATTGATTTGATAAAATCCATAAAAATATATATCAGCATTTCCAGTCCTGAACATTAAACGGTAGTTCAGCAATCTATTTGAGATACTCTGCAGAAGTTTGAGATAAATAGTACTTGAGACAAACTGCAGTTCCTATCAACTGCAGCAATGGGAGTTTTGGATATACAGCATACTTGGTCTCTCAAAGATTCTGAAGTATGGAATTAGCAAGGTAATGAGGAGTAACAAAAGCAAAAAAGAATTATTGTAAGATGTGAGTTACATGTCAAACACATTTTGACATTAGTAGCTGTGCCTTCTTTTAAGCCTGTACTATAGTGGAGAAAATAAAGAAGGTTGGAAACACTATAAACAAGGTGAGGGAGATGATTATTAAAAATAATTAAAACAATAATTTCTTAAATGAAGGACTTAGTGATAAAAAGATTTGGAACATCGGCATTTTCAGGTTTTTAAAGTAATTCTGGCTTCTATCACTTCTAGTACCTGTCTGATAATATTCTAGTGTTCCTTTTCCTCCTCATGCAGATCGTTTGACTCAATAACTTGGCTCTTTGTTGTTGCTTTCTCTCTGAACTGCGTTTATATATTTAAAAAATTCATTTGTTATACCTACTATCCATACTTTTAGGAGTGTGCACTTCCTTTTCTGTCTCATGACACCTCAAAAGTCTCTACACCCTATTTAAACAGAGTCACTCCCAGAGGTTGTTACCCAAGCTTCTTTTTTATGATTTTCGCTTTTATAACTCTCAGGTTCTAAGCAAAGTTTGACACAGACCAAAAGCACACACGAAGGGACTGGAGAAGGTGGAAAGGACAAATTTCAGAACAAAAGCAATTAAAAAGTGTGAAAATGAAAATGACAAAGCAGTTTGAAGACTCTAGTGATGAAGAGAAATTAAATGTTCTAGCATGGGATTTACAAAGCACACCTGGCAAAAATAGTGCTTGCCCTCTTCAAGGGTCATTTTAACAGATATTTTCCTATTCTCTTATTCCTACTTTCAATTTAGGGCCTATATTACAGACTTGCTAAAATGACTGATCACTGTTCATGACTGCCGTGGCAACTACTAGCAAAAAAAAAAAGTATAAAGAAATATTCTTTCTGAGGTAAATCACTTCTGGGCTGTGTGAAAACGGAGAAAATAAGACAAAGATTTTTTTTTTTTTTTCCTTTAATAGCGTACATGTGGCAGAGGATTGTTCTTTTACAAAGTCACAGAAGATGATTTTGAACTTCAGATCCTATTTCCTCTACTTCCAAAATAAGATTTTATCAATTTTGAAATCATCAGAAGTGCCTCTGAAAAAAAAAGTGTGAGAAGAAAAACTATGAACTTGACCACAGGGCTACAAACACAAAATCATATTTTGCACAGAAGTTGCTGACAGACTTTGAAAATTAATGATTTTGTGACAATTACATGGGGCAGAACTGCCCAAAAAAGCTGTTTATTGTACCTATAATCATCTTTCTAAAGATAATCACAGAAATCACATTGTATCTGGTGCCTGTGCTATCACAAAATCACCAGTTTAGCGTATCAAAATCATTTACAATCAGGTTGCTCTCCTAATGATTTTCATTTACTTGCAAAATATGGATAAAATGATATGTGCTGTTCTGAATCCTCTTATTTTATTTTTATTTTTCATTGTGAGGATTATTTAAACATCTTAGAATTATAAAATTGCATTTAAATTCCTCATAATTATTGATATCGAAAGAAACAGAGATCCTCTCCTACATCTAGTAACTGCAGATTTTGTTTTACTCTAATTGTTTCAAAAAGTACAAAACCAATGAAATGCAAGAAATTATCTATTTTAGAAAAACAGCATTGCTAAATCTACTTGTCATACAATAACGCATATTCAGTATATATGATCATATAAACACTAGAGCAAAAGGAAAAATATATTAGTAATAAAAATCTTTAATGTATTTTATACATAAATGAAAGTTGGTCTCACAAAAACCTCTTCCATATTGAGTAATAAATAGAAAATACTAAAGCAAAAATGTCAAGCAGGGAATTTTCATTTTTACTGAATGCAACACAAAACAATCATCTGAAGAAAAACAGATGAAATCTTTAGATATTAATTTTTACATGACACTGTTTCTTGTGAAGATACAGTCAGAAAACTGGAGATGTGTTCACCTGTGTAGTGATCCAAGTTTAAATCTATTTAATCAGGTCTGATGTTATAATTATAAAAAAGTTTAAATTGTGTGCACTATCAGGAAGCGATAATTGAATGTAGTTGCATGTGTATGGCAGGAGTGAATGTTCAAAAATATTTGGTTTAGTTTTATTTCTTAAACTTAAAAATAGGGTCAAATTGACAATTTTGTACACGTCAAACAGTTTTTACCTCAATCTTCCACATTCTAATACTTGAAATGAGTGAAAATATGGTAGTTAATTTAGTTGTCTAAACTCACTAATGAGGAGCTGAGCCCTCAGATCTTAAGTATGGTCATTCAAAGATTTTGAGCTGTGTTGCCTTTGAATTGCACTTTCCACTGGCACTTCTAGAATGGCATGAGGTTCCCACAATGAGCTTTTATTGTGTTCATTTTCCTGTTGTTAGAACTGTTGCTTCTGAGGTAGGCAAAATGAAGAGGACTCCTTTATGTTCTATCCTCGTAGATTGAGTGGTAAATACAGTATTATTTGGAAAGTTTTGGTCTATTAACAACCATTGTATCTTCATGAATTTTTAAATTTTGCTGTCTATGCAAACTCTAGTGTATGCTAGGTAGAACAAGAAGACCTCATAAACTCACAAAATTAGTTTTTCTGTGTTGCACAAATACAAAAAAACAAACCAACCAATACAAAAAAGAAAACCAAACCAAACCTTAAATGCCATATGTCACTTTAAGAAATTCAGGTTGTACAGTCATATATCAATTAACTCCACTAAGATTCCAGTTTTCTCGAATACACTGGTTATCTATGAAATTTTCAGTTTCTGCATTTGGAAAAATCCATGGTCAATATTAAAATTAATCATATTGTTTTCATGCAAAATGATGTTGCTGCATTAATTCCTGAAACAAATCCCTCTGTATATAAATTTAGTGATATAGTTTTAACCTAAATGAGTTAAGGACTATTGAGCTTGTTTTAATATCCTTTTCTGAGGGTTTTCCCTGGTGTTGCAGCATTGTTTTCATTATATCAATACACATTTTCTGACATAGTAAAGGCATTTATTGACTGCAAATAAATAGAAAAAAAAGTTGAATAATTACACAGTTACTTGAGCCACAGTGTGTCATAATTTTGAGATGAGTTATGTACGTTCCATAATTGCAGTAAAAACACTGAAAATAACTTCATAGATGGTTTGACCAATATTTAGATTAGAAGCCTTTGAGATTGGAGAAATAATTCAGATCTTTCTCGGCATTGCAACTATTGATTCACTCATTCCATTGAAAGTAAATAATAGAATTCTTTTTCTTTTTTCAAAAAAGGATGAGGAAATTTTCTAAACTGGTGAAAATGTTCTTATTTCATATAAAAGTGAAACTGTGATTCTTGTGCAGTGAAACTGTGGGCCAAGTTTTCAAAATCCTTTATTTTCTCTATTAAAATGCATAGTGAGTTTGCTACTGTCGTTAATGTGGAGAATTATGTCTACATGAAAAATATGTACCATTTTTCCTACAAAGGAGAAATATATAGTTTGGTATTTACCATTTGTCAGAAAAAAAATAACATGGAGATTAGTTGCACAGGAGAAAAAAAGACCTTTGAGATTACGGTATGAAAATAGATCTTGGAAATCTAAACCTCCAACTACCCACAGCTCTTTTTAAAGCAAACGGCAAGCACATCTAAAATTAGTATCCTTGGCTTTCATTTTTAGTGTTCATAATTTGTGTCTGTGCATAGCCTCAAGGTCCTTCCATCTCGTAAGAATATGTTAGGTTATTCAATCAACTGAAACTTGTTTGCCAAAAAACACCCACAAACAAGCAGACAAAACCCCCCCAAAAAAGAACCACCAAGGAGGTGAAATTTCTATTTGCCCAGCTGGAATGCGTAGTGCTCTGCCTTGGGGTGGGCGGTAAACCAACTGAGAGCTTATGCGTAAGGATCACAGGGAGGACAGGTATGAGTGACACTGCAGTGCCATAGGCCGCCCGCTCAGCAACAACAAATGGTTGAGGCCTTCTAGAGGCAGCTAAAAGCAGCTTTGTGTTTTCAGGTCCTTGTCCCTGTGGGGAACTCCAACCACCACATCTGCTGAAGGGACAGCACAGCACGATGTAAGAAATCCAGGAGGTTTTTGGAACACGTCAGTGACAACTTCCTGATCCAAGTGATAGATGGGCCAAAAAGGAGAAGTGCTGTGGGGGTTCTCATGCTCACAAACAAAGAAGGGGTTGTTGGGGATGTAAAGGTTTAAGGCAGACTTGCCTGCAATGGCCATGAGATCGTGGAGTTCAGGATCCTGAGAGAAAGGAGCAGGACAAAAAGCAAGATCACAGTACTGGGCTTCAGAGGGTCAGATTTTGGCCTCTTCAATGATCTGCTCAGTTAATTCCCGTGAGGTAAGACCCTGGAGAGAAGAGGGGCCCAAGAAAGCTGTTAGATTTCAAAAGTTTGCCTCCTGTAGGCAAGAATGGTCCATACCAAGAAGCAGGAAATAAGAACAAAATGCCAGGAGGCCTTTGTGGGGGAACAAGGAACTCCTGGCAAAACTCAGATATAAGAAGGAAGCATAAGAAGGAAGCATACAGAGGGTGAGAGCAGGGAAAGTTAGCCTGGCAGGAATTTAGATCCAAGGGACCTGATGACAGAGGACATGGAAAAGACTGAGATCCTGAATGCTGCCTTCATAACATTCTTCGCTAGCAAGGCTGATCTTTAGAAATCTAAGCCTCAAAGACCAGGTAGAAAGGCTAGAGCACCCTTGGTGGAAAAGGATCAGATCAGGAAATACTTAAACAAATTGAATGTATGTAGGTCTGTGGAGTCTGACAGGATACATCCATGAGTCCTGAAGGAGATGGAAAATGTCATTGTGAGGAAATTCTTGACCATCCTTGAATGATCATGGTGACTGTGAGAAGTCCCTGAAGATGGGAGGAAAGAAATTGTCTCTCTGTCTTCAGAAAAGGTGAGAAGGAGACTACTAGCGTTATCTCAATCCCTGGTACTGTGATGGAACAACTAATCCTGGAAAATTTTTTCAATTACATGAAATACCAGAAAATGGTCAGAAGAACTAAGCATGGATCCACTAAGAGGAAGTCATGCTTGACCCCCCTGCTGATACCATTCCATGATGAAATGACAGGCTTGATAGGTGAGGAGAGAGCATTGGACATGGTCTGCCTTGCTTTTAGTAAGGCCTTTGACATAGTTTCCCCATAACATCTTGATAGACAAGCGGATAAAGTATAGACTGGATGAGCAAATAGCAATGTCGGTTGAAAATTGTCTGAGTGGTTGGTCCCAGAGGGTGGTGTTCAGTGGTACAAGTCTAGCTGGAGGCCAATAGCTAGTGATGTACCCCAGAGGCTGATACAGTGACTAACCCTGTTCAAGGTCTTCAGTGACGGTCTGGATGACGGGACAGAGTGCGTACCCTCAGCAAGTCTTCTGATGACGCAAAACTCAGAGGAGTGTTTGATACACCGGAGCGTGGTGCTACCATCCAGAGGGACCTCCACAAGCTGGACAAATGGGCTGACAGGAACCTTGTGAAATGCAACAACGGAAAGTGTTGAACTTCACAAGGTTCCTACACCTAGGAAGGAGCAATTTCACACACCAGTATATGCTGCAGATCCCCCATTTGGAAAGCAGCGTTGCAGAAAAGGACTTGGTTGTCTTTTTGAACACTAAAGTGAACATGAGCCAGCACTGTGCCCTTCCTGTAAAGGTGAATGATATCCTGGTCAGCTTTGGACAAAGTATTGCCAGCAGGATGTGATCCTTCTACTCAGCTCTGGTGAAGCCATACTCACAGCGCTGGGTCCTATTCTGGGCTCTCGAGTACAAGAGAGACACAGACGTACTGCAGAGACTCTTGTGAAGGGCCAGGAAGATGATGAGGAGACTAGAGCATCTCTGATAAGACAAAAGGCTGAGAGAGCTGGGACTGTTCAGTCTGGAGAAAAGAAGGTTCAGGAGGGTGCATATATCAATGCATATAAAATACCTGAAGGGAGGGTGCAAAGAGAACACATCCAGGTTCTTTGCAGTGGTGACTAGTGACAGGGCCAGAGGCAATAGGCCTGAATGAAACACAGGAGGTTTCCTCTGAATATCAGGAGGCAATTTTTTACTATGAGGGTGACTGAGCATAGGTTGCCAGAGAGGTTGTGGAGTCTTGGAGATACTCAAAAGCAGCTTGATCATCCTGCACAACTGTCTCTAGGTGTCCCTGCTTGAAGAGTAGGGTTGGACAGCATGACCTCCAGATGTTCCTTTTGATCTCAATGATTCTGTAATACTCTGTTTCTGAGGAACTGGGTCTTTTGCATCATGGAAGTGGCAAAAAAATAAAGGATGGGATTCACCCAGTAGATTCAAGCAAATTATTTCTTCTGTGACACTGGAACTCACTGGTTCAGGCACGTTTACAAGGGATGCAGACATTTTTCTCTGCTTTCCAACAAAGTAACAAATGCTTAGTGTCTTTTTCTCTCTCAATTCCACAGTCTCACATCACCCACGGAATATTCAGTGATGGTGTGTGTCTTCCCAAGTAGCTATTACATGTGATGGAGCCCTGCTTTCCTGGAAATGGCTAAACACCCGTCTGCCAAATGCAGGTAATAGATGGATCCCTTATTGTGATCTGATTGCAAGAGCAGGTTTTCTTTCCCTTTTAGGCTGCCTTTATCGCAACCCACAAGTCTACTCACTGTTATACTTTCAATTCTTTCCCAATTCCATGCTGTGGTGTGAGTTTTGTGGGGCTTAGTTGCCAACCAGGCTACACCCTCAGCTTCCCAAATTCCAGAAAGCAGCAGGACATCTGCTGAACAATAGGAAATAGTGAATTAATTCCTTCTGCCTTAGTTGTAATGCAGGCTATGTTTTTCTTACTAAGCTGGTTTTACCATGACCCATGAGGGATTTTTTCCATCTTATTTTCCCCTGCCAATCCCATTGAGGAGAAGGAGCGAGAGGGACTGCATGGACGTCTGGCAACTGACCAAGGCAAACTGCCATGAGAAACAACACCTCTTAGTCCCCAAAGACATTTTTTTTAAAGGCAGGCTTACTTTAGCCTCCCAAGACAATTTGGAGGTATTTCTCCACATCCCCTTCAAGCCTCTTCTACGCAACTGTGCAGTACGTTCTTAGGGTTTCCCCAATAATTTACCTGTTATGCAAGAACATGTTATTTCCCGTGTTAATCCTGTCACATGTACTAGTTTATTCACTGCTCTATTAAATTCCTCTTTAGACTGAAGAATTTTCTAAATAATTTCCTATAGCAGTAAGATCCTCTCTTTTTCGAATTCAAACCCTTATTATTTTAGAGCAACTATTTTCAATAAAAATTTTATTTCACTGTGCCATGAAGGATTTTTTTTTTTTTTAATATTTGCTTCAAAACACATTTTTAAGGCCGTATCATATGGGCTTAACTGTGATACAGAAAGGTTGTGTACTGCTGGTAGGCAAGATACATGATTTTACAAAATCAAATCAGTAAGACTGTCAGGTCTGAGGAACTTCCTTACCTGTTGCTCTCTAGGATTATGTTCAAAAGGAGTCTTTAATAAGCTGATCTCTGAAATACCATGACCAGAGGGCATATTTTCTTAAAGGATTAAGTTCTGATTGTTTGGCTGAAAACATGAGGAAGAAAGATGTGGAAAGGATAGTGTTAAAGGTCTTTCTTTGACAATTATGTTATCTATACATCAATAAAAGGTAACAGAGCTGAAACAAATTTGACTGGTTTTCTGCCGTAGCTCTCAAGTTTAAAAAGGATAATATTTTTCCTCATTATCTCTTCAAAATATGCCACAGGGTTCTTCAAAAGATTCTGCTATTGAGACCTCAAACTACAATATCAGAAAAACCATCCCTGAGGAAAAACTTTACTTTTGAGAAAGTATATGACTGAATGCCCTCCTCTTTATAGATAAAAGCTTGGCAGAAACTTTGGTGATTTCAGACTGAACAAAAGGCCAACTAAATTCTTTTTCTCCAGATATATTTCTTAACTACCTTTCACTTACAAAGTGAATTACAATTGTCAAGTGGCTCCAGTCACGCTGTTATGAACTCAAACTTTCATTACTTCAAAATGTAAAAAGGTCACGAAAGTCATCCACTCCTCATGTGTAATCCTAGGAGGAGACCCAGCTCTTCAAATTTGTCAATAATGAATAGTTTCAGTCTGCATACTTTCTCTCAAATTGGAATTTTGTTTTCCATCTGTAGGGAAATGCAATCATCTGTCTACTAGATGTGGTGAATGATGTTTGAAAACCCTCTAGAAAGCATTATAGCAAGACACTATTTCCTGCAAATCTCCATCTGATGATATTATATTTTATCACACATTTCAGGGCTTAAACATATGTAATGGAAGGGGACATCATTTGTTTAACCTTGTATAGAACATGCAGACTTTTGAATGACTGTAAATGAAGATTATAAAACAGTGTTTCTTGGTTCATTTAAACAAGGTACTATTGTTTCTCCATTAATAACCAGCATCCTGACTTCCTTAAAAATCTGCAGCATACATAGAAAACATCAGTTCAAGTCCTTTCATCTTATTATTATTTTTAATCATCTTTGAATTCTCCTCTCAGTTGTAAAGCTTTCATTAAAATCAAGAAATCCTGTTTTCATAGGAATTATAACTCAATAAATCAGAGGTCAATATTTACTTTTTTTTTCACTTTCAAGACATTTTATAACATTTTTATTACATTTGTCCTTAAAGCCACATTAAAATGAGTCTTACACAGCCTCCTTAAATTACATAGCTGCCTTATTTGTATAATGCACAGTTAACATTAGCACTTTTACAGGGTACATTGAGCAATAATAACATAAACCACTTGTTTTATATTAAGACTAAGAAGTTGTATTCTTCCTGAGGCCATTCTCAAATTCCTCAAAATCTTCATGTGTCTGTCTAAGTAAAGCACACTTACTCTCTTCTGTCAGATACAGGATACACACATAAAAAAATGTTTAAATACCTGCTGCATACATGATCTTTTTTAAAATCAAAAAGGTTGATTGAGGGAGAGGATTGATGTGGGGTGTGGGGTCTTTTGTCTGGTTTACATGTGGCATTGAAAATGCTGTCTATGGAAAGCAGCATTCTAGAAGATGCTAGAAAAAATGCTAGAAAACTTCTAGCAAAGTAGAATTTTGTCTCACACAGAATTTATACAAATATAATTTAGATCTTTCATATGATAAATTTAGTCCTTAAATGGAAAAGTAACTTTAAAAAGCAAGGTCATACATTGTATTCTTATATATATTTCAGGGAACTTCCTACACCAAATCATAGAAATTAATTTCATTCTATGTTTTGCTAGGCAGTTTGGGCATTTGTCCTCTCTTTTCTTCACCCAAAGTGTTCATATTTTTTAATGGGAAATTCATTCTCTATAATGTTGAAAGATTAAATAAATAAAAGTGACATTCTATTTTTTATATTGATTCATAGCATAATGAAGTATTCTTCATTAATGAACTGAAATAAAATGTAGTATGTGAACCCCACCAAACCTTAAATTGGTTTTGTCTCTACTTAAATACTTTTAGTTCAGAAGCTTAATGAGCTCATTCTCGCCTTTCACCTGACTCCTTGGATGTCACACATTTTTCATAATGAGCTGTAGCTAATCAAGAAGGGATACCATGACAGAGTGTCGGATATGAAATCTGGCTTTCTAAAATATCATCATAAACATGCAAAACTTCAGAAACAGTAAGTTTCCTCTACTGCTCCATACACACAGATCTGTCCTGCTTGAAAGCATCAAGTTTTCCCAATGCCTTCAGGAAAACCATTCATCAGAAAAGTCTACAACCTCTGAGTAATTTTTGTCAAAAGAGGTTCTAATGACAACACCAAGCTGTGTGAACTGCAGGGGAAAACTTGCATGTTGGTACTTTCATCACCATGTTGCAATGAGAAAATATCATCTTCCTGGACTTATGTGCAACCTTCAGAAATATTAAATTCAAGTATGTTTAACTGGGGAAGGGAAAAAAACCCGACAAAACCTATATATTTAATAGCGCATAGCTGAGTCATTTAAAATCAAAATTACGTGGACTGTGGGAATTTAAATCTTCAAGAGAGATGACATTTAAGAGTGTGAATGGTAGCATGTGTCACTAATATTTGATCCTTTAATGCAGCTTTCTGAGAGCTGGTAAAATATGGTGGAGGTTTTACAGTTACCAAGCATATCATTATGTTATTCTTAAAATAAAAAATTAAAAATGAAAGATAAGGTTTCTTTAATTTTATTTGAATCATTGAATAGAATCATCAAGGTTGAAATGACCTTCAAGATCATCAAACCCAACCTTGACCAAATACCATCATGGCCGCTAAACCATACTGCATAGTGCCACATGTACTTAATTTTCTTAACACTTTTGAAGATGAAAATAATACTTTTCATGATATGCATAGGTAAAATTTCCTGAATCAGCAATTAATCTAAAGTTCTATATTCTGCTGTGAAATATCATGACTGCTCTGTCACCATGATAAGGCTATCAATGAGGAAGTTTTCAAATATGAATTACTTAAACTAGTTTATTTTCTAGCCCTTTTACAATATTTAAATAATTGAAATATTCCTTGCTATGAAATAGATCTTGACTGTATCTCTGAGGGCACACTTTAAACCCTATTTGTTTAGCAGTTAAATGGCTAGTCGTGAAATATCACAAATGAATAGTTATTCTGAGAATGCATTTCTTACTGTAACTCTTTCAAACCACATGTGTTGCTGGAAAGAGGAATACGGTTTCATGCTTTGGTTGCATGGCTGAGAACAAATCTGTTTAATTGCATACAAGATGGAAGGTGTTCTGCACTGGAAACTAAAGTAACGCTCTCTAATTTATCGTATAGGAGGCTTTTCCATACAGTGGTGACATAATTAAGCAGCTAAAGTTATTAAGTTACTTTGTCATGCGGAAACTTTTGTACCATAGCGAGCACAGTCCCTTTTTTTTTTTTTTTTGTGATTTATTTTACAGTGTTTCATAAGCAACAAGGGCGAAGCTTACAAGGCTCTTTTTTTACTTTGATAATGTAAGAGATACTTTTGAATATACAGAGTATTCTATGGCAGTGGAATTAAGGCTATCTAAAAACATTAAAATAAACAAACAATATCACACCCAACCATAAAGAATTGTGGTCTTAATTCACTTCATACCGAGGCTACAGCCCAAATGACCTTCTATTTGCTTTCAGCTGAAATAATGTTTAAGGCACATATTCTTTCATTCCTTGATTAAAACACTGAACCTCCCTCTCAAGTTTTGTTCATTCACCTCTGTGATCACCTAAAATCCCTTATCAAAGTTAACTCTTTTTGGTTCAATTGTCATCTTCTTTCCCTTAAATCCATTTTTCTTTTTTCACGTCTTTCAGGGTATATGGGAAATGCCTAGTAAGTACGTCTGTTACATTGAATTGTTAGTTAAAATGAAGAGTATGCAAAGCTGTTATATCAGAGGTGTCCCAAAATTTGTTTCCATGACCTATTAGCAATGGGAAATCAGTTTATATGAAACAGAAGTAACAGAAAAAAAAAACTCTCTTGTGGGTTTGTTTTAGCACTGCTCATACAATTTAGCTAAAGAAAATGGGCAGAAATTCAAACAAAATTGTAGTCTCAGATTTTTTTTAACTTGATGATATGCAGGTTAAAACTAGTGCGGTACAACTTCTATTTCCCAAAATAAGACTGTACATTAGGTAAGGAAGTTAAAAAAGTGAGACTATATAGCAGGTAAAGAAGCTCAAAAGTGTATGTGTGGCAGGAGGGCATTGCTGCTTTTTGTTTGCTTGTTCATTTGGTTTAAACTCAGAAACTCTGAAAGCTCTTTATAACATCAGAGGAGATCTGATGAACTTTACTAATAACATTTGTCATAATATTTTACATAGCCTTTTGAAATGTAATCAACATACAAAAATGTCATAAATCCTAAACATTGATTAAAGTTTCCCTATATATGATTCCTACTATTTGCTTGTGACTGAGTAAATGAGTGAGAATCAGAAAGAACAGTAAAACCAACACAGACTGAGACCATTCACTCATACCCACTGGCATGTTACGGTCTTTACCTATGCCTGTATGTTTTTGGTGGTTCCCAGTTGGGTAGGAAAACAGCTCTTTGCAAACACTCCCCAGGCCCTGCACACTCTCAAATAATGCCTTGCTCCTCCTCTTTGGGAGAGAAAACCCAGCCAACACCAAGTTAGGAAGCTTTCCAACAGCCTAGAAGTAAAAATGACTAGTAGAAATAATTGACCTTAAATGGTGAGGTATACCTCCCAGCACTGGCTAATTTATAGGCAAGAGAGCCTTGCAGTGTCATTTGCAATTGCTTAAGGACAAGAGGCTGGTCTCAAATATGGGACAGATTCAGCCCCTTAGGTACCCTCACCCATCTGCTTTTCTCCGGGTGACTCCTGGCCTACATCTAGGCAAGAGTCATCTATCATGTGCTGCATCTGTCACGTCACGAGGAAAAGATGACAGTGAGACCCAGGAGACAGACTCATGTGCGAAGCCAGTGGAAAGGTTAACAGGAATCACCTAGAGAAGGGGGATATTTGTTGTCATTCCCAGGTGAAGGAAAAATTTGTTATTTTTTTTCCCTTTTAATCTCTTTTGCAGAACATTCGTGAAAATGGCACTCTTTGTTGTCAAAATCCAGACTTTTATATCTCCATACAAAGTTTGAAAAGTATTTTATCACTGAAATAGTTAAAAAGAAGTATGTTCCTATTTCTTAAAGCTAGACATTATTGTTAATGAAAATTACAAGACGCTTTAGTGTGATAAATAATACATGACAAGGTGTGTGTTGCTGTGAGATAATGCTCATCTCAGAGGCATGGTGACATATGCCTTGGAGTGTCTTGGTGCAATTATAAAATGGCTCAGAGTTAGATTTTAAAAAGAAAATTCGCATGTTCATAGCCGTCTAGAAGAGAAACATGACTAATTTGTTACTATAATGATTAGTGACAGATTTAGGAAGGGAAATAATAATTTTGGTTTAATATTCTTATAATTTTTTGTAATTTTCTAACACAAGTATTACATTTATTGTTCTATGGGACTGGAGTCCTGCCAAGGTCTCTGCTATGACAGTCTTTAACAGCACTATAGCTGGTATCAGCAATCTGTAGTGAAATGTTTCCTACCCGGAAAAATATTAAATTAACTGATTCTGAATTTCTTCCAGTTGGGCAGTCACAGTTTGATTATCATGTTTTCATCACCTTTGACTGACCCCACATTTGACTTATGCTTTCACAAAGGGCAATGACAGGAGCCTGAAACTTGTGGGAATTAGTGTGGATGAGAAAGGGAAATTTTATTCCTGGAAGCCTCTAATCTCCACTTAGTATAGGCAGACGGAAGTGGTTAGGTTTGCCTCCTTGAAAAATATGTAAGCAAAACCAGGTGGAAAAACATGGCAGAGAATTAATCCTCCTTCTCCTCTCCTTGCACCCCAGGGACTTCTGGGGAAATAAGGAGCCAGTGCTGAAAATCTGTTCTCACTGTGCTCTGGGAGTATTGCTGCAGTCACACCTCCAATTCTCAAATGAGCCCTCCAAATAGAGATACAGTTGTTATGTATTACAATGCTAGAAAAATAATGCTGCACATATTAACAAGACTTTTTAATCATAATACCCAGCAAGATTGCCTGTCCATATTCTAGGATATCCCATTATGCGTTCCTTTGCAGCATAAAAAAAAGTATATTATAGCTATAACAATGTAGGCATTTCTCACTTATTTAAAAAACCCACTAGAAATAAGACTGGAAGATAAATTTCATAAGGAAAATAGATTATTTACCCCTCTCTTACATTTATTCTGAGATGCTAACATCTGCAATCAGTTCAAAGTTAGCATTTAGTTTTCAAGTTTTCTAATGAAAGGAAGGGGAGGAAGAGATGAATACATCTTTGTGATATATTTGCTGACTGTCTTAGCCATTTCTAAGTTAACATTTTTAGAAGGAGTAATTTTTAAATCTCTTTTTTTTCTGGCAATGTTGACTTCAGGTAAACCCATAAACTCCCACTAGCAATGATTGCTACATGTGGGGGTCTATAAAAACGCAAAAGGTCACTGTACCTAGCAATCAGTTGGGACTGTGAGAGAACACACTGACATTTATAATACACCCAAAACAGAAACAGTTCCTATGGAGACTATGCATGTGTTTTAACAAGGCAGAGTTATTTATAAAATTCTAATATGAACATTTATATGAAATAAATACGCTTATGGCTTGCATAAGAAAATGCAAGCCTGCTTAATATGTAACTATTATGCTGCACTCATCTCTTTCTGTGCCTGCTGAGATGTAGCTGGTTTGATTATATTGGAAATATTTCTTTAAATATCATCTTTCATTTGTCATTGGAATACACAGTTAGACACCACATTCTCATATCTATATTCCTTCTAGACTTGTGGTTTCACATGCAAGGAACCTCTCTTTAATTATAATATAGTGATCATTCTCAACAGAGTTCGCATTCCCTAAACCTAATATCCAGTCTCCTAGTGTCATGTGAAAACAGAAGATATACTCAAACCCTTAGTGTTTCATTAGTCTGCCAGCACCCCAGGAAAGCCAAGACCCTTGCTCCTGACCAGTCTGTCAGTGTCCTGTTATGAGGACCCTTCACTGAACAGTTCGCAAGATTGGAGGGTGGTTTGACTGACTCTTCAGGGTCAAGTGCCAAGCAGAGAGACCCCCTCCCGGATCTCCACACTTTACCTGCTGCCAGCAATGGCCAGTGCCCTTGAAGGAGTCACATTAATGGTTTACAGAGTAATATTCTTTATAAGTGAAATTGTGACAGGGTAAAGTTCAAGGATTGCTGGGGATTTTATCAGCTATAAAATACCACTGAGTTTCCTTCTTTGCAAGGTTTTCAACAGAGCCTGGCTGAGGTACCTCCAGTGTGCTCCACCCTCCTTTTAGTCTTCCTTAGATTATATTCTCTCTGGGAGGTGGGACATGCTGATTGCATTCCATTGAGGTAGCAGTAATCATGTTTTCCCCTATAACTTCCATACCATTATGTTTTTACTGCCAGTCATCTTCCCACAATTATGATTATGATTATGATTATTATCATTATTATTTTACAAGTAAGAAACAAACTGCAGTTGAATAAAGTATTGGAATGTCCAGGAACAGATTCCTCAGGTAAGAAATAAAGAGAACAGAAATGTTCTTATTGTCTAATGTAAGTGTGTTGAATTACCAAGCTAGTATCCTAATGTTCTGGATTAGGACAAGACTGAGAGAAGTAGGTTCTGTTAGCAGGCAAATATTCAGAGTATCTAATACTCTGTGTCATGAGAGATGCAACAGGAGTGGATCTCTTATTACAGACGGATACAACAAGAGCAATCTGTAAATTTGTATCAGTTAGATGTCTTAACTCTCCAGGACTGTGTCTTATTTTAATCATATTAAAAAAGTATTTCATAGTCTTCATTTGCTTTTAGAAAAAAATACAAGCTCCTGAGCTTTAAGCTAAGTACTTCACTCGAATGTAATAGAATTTTTTTATTCTGAAAATTTGTCCCTTGTAATTTCTCAGGGTTGCAAGATCTAAGAAATTTAAGCCATTTTTACTGTATAAAGGAGACACTCCAGACTAATCTGTATTTAAAATTGTGATAAATCTGTCTGTCCAGGCTGTACTTATGTGAATAGGATAGACCTAGAGATTTCCCCCAGGAGGTTCCTGCTGTGCATAGGCCAACTAAATGATGCTATTTGCAAGCTTGAATGCACTGTTGATTAACATCTGGGGTGGATAACCAGGACAACCTAGGAACCTTCTTACAGTTCAGTCTTTTCTATGTAGGAGATGCTTTGAATACGGTTTAAAATAATCTGTAACAAATGCTCATGCATATGCTGGAGCTGCCACATAGGACAAGGGGACTGCTCAGTTATAGAAAATCACCAGAAAATCAGTTCAAGAAGTCACACCTGATCCAGGCAAAGATGTCATGTCAAAGACACTTGAAATGGGACCCTCATTATCATGCACATGATGACTGTTTATCCTGTTTGAAAAATTTAGTTGCTCACATGGGCATATATGCTTTTTTCGTATTCAGTCTGTGAATGTCTGTGCAAAACAAATAAATTGTGAAAAGTGAAAGCTATCTTGTGTTTTATTATTTCAGTGCACCCACCATAGATTTTTTTTGGGAAATATTAAATAAAGTTTTATTTTTTGATAAAATAATCAAATATAATATTATAATGAATAATATTAGCCTCTTTGTTTTTTAATTTACATTTACATAATCTCCCTATTAAACACTAATAAATATTTTAAAAATTAATACTGAAAAATGAGATTTCAAGAAATGCGTACTGTTTCCATGTTGGTCGCTGTAAAAATTGTTATGATCTAAGAATATATCTCTTTATTTAATTCAGAGAAGAAGACCTGTTCGATGCTTGAGCTTCATCAAAGGTTAACTCAGGTAAAATTAACCTCTCTATATACTCCTATATCCAATTTAGAATGGGGAGATGGAACAATGTAGGCTGTGCCAGATTTAGCCTATGTACTTACATATAAATCTAAGCACTCCCAACCAGGAAGTTTTATGAACCGTCACAAATCATCTTCGAAGCAAACAAAATTCTAAGCTTGCAAAAGCAGTGAGTTTTACAACTTGATCAATGTACCAATACTGAAGTAAACAAACACAAATCGGTTTCTAAGTCTTAACAGAGAAAAGTCTTACATTAATCTAAATAGTGTTTCAGACATACACTGGTGTTTTGGAGTCACTGTACTATATTTTGTGAATTGTTAGTTAAAACAAGCAAACAAAAAGCTTGTTGAAGATATAACCTCGACTACTCTGAAATCAATGTAGGTAAATCCATCTGTTATGTACACACCACAAAATAAAAGAATGGCATGTTCAATAGGATAGTAAATCAGATATGAATCTGTCAATGTGAAAGCATGGTTCTGCCATATTGTACACGCCTAATGGACTTTGTTTGATCTAGGACAGAATTTCTGTTAGTTTAAGATGGATAACCCATGATATTGTTCAGAGCACAGTAATAATTATAGCATATGAATGTCATAAAAGAATAAATAAAAAATGAATGTATAAATATTTTGGTCATAAATCCCATGATCTTTCATTGTAAACTGAATTCTGAGTTTGCCCTGTAGGGTTCCTTACAACTTGGTCAAAGTAGGTCAAGTACTTCTTTAGGTCAAAGTACCCTGCCAAAATCTAATCAGAAACTGTGTTTATGTGCAGAAGATCTCAGAAGACTGACCAGTGAGGAGTCCCATTGACAACAAGGTTACAAGATAAGGTCCTGCAGGTCCTGCTCCTGGCTTTTACCAAGATAATTTTCTTCAGTATTTTTTGTGATGCTCTTTTGTTTGTACCTACACAACTCAAGCTACACAGCTCTGCCAGGTAACAGAATGTTCAGTTTCCCCCTGACCACGCAGGTAACCTAAGCCTCTGCTGAAGACTTCTATTGTTTCTGCTAGATTACTAGAAAATAGACCTATGTAATTCTAACATTTATTTAGAATTAACAGATAATTTCTATCACCTCAAAATGGGTCACAGTATCCTACTACTGTTTAGTATGAATCTTCTACCAGTAATCTTAATTCAGAAAAGTAACAGTGTTGTATCAAGTTTGTCCCACCAGAAATAAGAGAAATGGAAAGTTAAATGCTTTTTTTCCCCTCTTCTCTTTTCTTAATTTTTGACCACTGACCTATGGACATATATCGCTCTTGTCAGAGTAACAGACAAGCACAGGAAGCATCTGTAAATTAGAAAGCTTGAGACACATCAGCTCTGCTGTTCCAGGAGACAATTTATTAATATAACTGTCAATTTGTTAATTTAACTCCTCACAGAGCTGGCATTGCAATGTAGCTGAAAAAATTGATAGCTTTATAAAATTTCATCTTGGGAAGAGCTCTTCAAAATGTGAAAATTTAAGCCATATGACTAATTAGTCACAAGTTTGGTCCCTCTATTTAACATCATATTAAGAGAATTTATACCTTATTGAATTTTCAGGAAACACTCCATTTCCAAAATATTGTATCTGAAAAAATAATCTAAAAATACAGCAAATAATGCTTGTGGAAGTTATATCACAGGCTGGAGATGGGCATATGAGTCACATACCACTTAAATTTCACGTTAACTACAATCACACTCATTTAGAAGTCATGGTCAAAATAGACATACTTTTCAGATATGTGGGTCTAGATGGACTTAACATTTAGGGATAATTAAAGCTAAAAGTTCTTTAATGCTGGAATCTACATGGAGAAGGCAATCTTACATATCAAAGCTTGTTATGGATGAACCATACGTACAGAGCTTAAAATTTCTTACTACTCCCACTAATATCTAATTTAAGAGCCTAACTTACCTAATTAATACAGAAAATTCTAATAAAAAACATATTAAAATTGCTATACAAAAAGTTTCTAGTGCCTCTGCCTTTTCTCTGGTGTTTTGCCCATCATTCCCTTATCCCCAGTGCACAGCTGACAGGTTCAGTCTTCCTCAGAAAAGAAGGAAGGAAGTATTCAAACAAGTGTCTTTTTTGGTAGTAGCATGATGTTCATGACAGTACCATCATCTTTCTCAGCACTGGATCTGCTTAGGTCTATTTTTTTACTTTTTCTTAGCAGTCTGCATCCTTCTCATAGGTTACCAGACAGAAATTTATAATTGCACCTGTCCTCCAGTTCTAAATATCATGAACAGTAAATTTATCATAAATCAAATGCCTATTAAAGGTCTTTAGAGAGGTTCAGTTAAAACAGGTTAGAAAATAGCCACTTAACTTAACAATTGTAAAAACAAGTGAGACCCAGCTCAGGCAAAATAAGTTCAGAAAATCCTTGAGGCCTTGCGATGCCAGGTTAATAGACCCATAGCCTTCTGCTAGTAAGAACAAAATCATATTTTCCTGGCTACAGCAGCATGTTCCCTGATGATGGCATAAGCTTAAGAGACTTATATTAAATTAATAATGATGCCAGATGCTACCAATTTCTTTGTGTCTAAATGTCCTGTCTTCTAAATGGGGATATTGGTACAGCCTTACCTCAAGTATTAAAGATTAAAATAACATTATCTATGATAGGAGACCTACGGATGTATTTCATAAATATCTGATTTAGGAAAGCCAATCAACTAAAAGCAATGCATGCAAACAGAGTTAGAGTTCCTTCAAGACCACATCTCAGGAAGGATGGCCTCTTTCAGAGTGGACTCATCTTGTTGTGAAGGCAAGGGAGGAACAGAGAAGGGCAACTAGAGCAGCCCTAAGAACAGAGCAGGAGTCCTGTGGAGGGAGACTTACAAAACCAGGACTCTGCAGAGTGGAGAATGAGGAGACAGAGGGGGCAGGATTTACTCAGATTTACAAAATCAAGGATATAGTATATTATCTGGTGCTGGTTATAGCTGGGGTAGAGTTAATTTTCTTCATAGTAGCTGGGATGGGGCTGTGTTTTGGATTTGTGCTGAACACAGGGTTGATAATACAGAGATGTTTCTGGTTTTGCTGAGGAGGGCTTACACAGAGCCAAGGTCTTTTCTGCTTTTTGTATTGCCACAATGGTGAGGAACCTGGGAGTGCGTGGGAGGCACAGCCAGGACAGGAGACCCAAACTGACTGAAGGGATATTCCAGACTATATGGCATCATCCCTAGGATATAAAGTGGGAGGAAGAAGGAGGAAGGGAGACGTGTTTGGAGTGGTGGCATTTGTCTTCCCAAGTCACCATTGCCTGTGATGGGGCCCTGCTCTCCTGGAGATGGCCGAACACCTGCCTGCCCATGGAAAACAGGGAATTAATTCCTTGTTTTGCTTTTCTAGAGCGCTTGGTTTTTGCTTTCCCTATTAAACTGTCTTTATCTCAATCCATGAGATTTCCAGTTTTTCCCTTCCAATTTTCTCCCCAGTCCTGCAGGTGGGGGAGTGAACAAGAGGCTACGTGAGGCTTGGTTGATGGCTGGGTTAAATCCCAATAAATCCAAAAGGAGGATTGTTCCTCACATCCTAAAATACAAGAGCTAAGAGTCACTTTAAAGGCTATTTGGAGATTAGTTTATAACTAATAAAAGAAAATACTTCTGTACAGAATAGGTGAGGTATTTCTTGAGCTTTATGCCATGGGAGGCTCCAGAGTCACACAGCATCTTGAGATTCAAGAAGGGACTAGAGAAATATTTGGACAAGTCTCTAAACCAATCCAGAAATTACAATGAGGTATATCCTCTATAATCCATAAAATAACACTTCTGTATGCTAAAAGACAAAAAAAAAAAAAAAAAAAAAAAAAAAA
>VZTF01006659.1:967099-1005322 GCA_013397755.1 Cnemophilus loriae
CAGGCTTGCATGTCCTCCCTAAATAGCATTTTCTATTGCTAGTGTCCAAGGCGGAATTTAGACTAGGCAAAGCAGTGGTTATGCCTTATATTCTTAGGTATTGTATTTGTAGGCATGACTGTCTTTCTAACCTTTATTTGTTTCAGGTATCACATCAAACTCCCTTCTGAATTCCAAACATCTTCACTTCATCCTCTGGCTTTAGAAGCTATGACTCTGCCATCCTCAGACCAGTTCCTGAGCTCCTCCAGGGCCCTGCCGAGTGAGTCATTCCTGTGTGTATCTCATCATAAACCTTCGTATTCAATTTTGAGCTCTGCATGTGTGACCACAACTGCTGAATGTGATCTGGATGCACACAACCCTAGTGAAGTGAGCACTCAAATTTTCCTCTTACATTCTAACCTGGAAAGCTAAAAGACAAGATGAAAACAACTGCCACAGGTTCCCTTGTGGCTATAAGCTCTATATTTTAAGTTTTGCCCAGAATGCTCAATTCTTTTCAAAGAAAAGGTTTGAAAATTTAAAGCAAATGCAGCTGCGTGATTCAATAAGAAATACTTAAATACTGTGGCAGTTTAATGTCAGAGAAGTTACTGCAAATTGTCAGAGAAAAGAATTTATGTAAAGCAGAAGCTTTAAATCAAATTATCCAGACAGTTAATCTTACAAAAACTGTATCTTTAAACTCCATGTATACACATCCTCCTGAAAGCCACAACTTAAGATGATTTTCAGCCAACCTTAACTCCTGAAGGCTCTTGAGCCCTGGGGGATTACATGACTATTTGAAATTTAATTTTCCTGATGTTCTTGTCCTATTGGTTTGTCATAACACCACCACCTTGCAAAGATAAGGAAAGCACTCAAATGCACAACAAACCAATTTAGTACAACTAATGATCACAATCTACCTCTAACCTTATCTGTGGAAAATCTTTCTCTTCAGAAATCACTGTTATTGCACCACTTCAGGCAAACAGTAGATCAAGCTACAGATTGTTTTTAGTCATGCTTTTGTTCCACAAAACCTCTTCACAAAGGCCTCTCTGTTGAGTTCATCAATTCTAATGTAAAATCCTTCCATTATGGACTAATACAAAATAAAATGGGATTAAGTAAAAATGTGCAATTCAGGAGTTCTCAGGAAAAGAGATACAGTACTGCATAAACTACAGAGAGGAACCGCTTAGTAGCCAAGCTGCATTTAAAGTATATGCTAATAAGATTTAAACTACATAATTATAGGTTGATTATCTGTTGGATTTTGGTGGTTTGTTGAATCCTTTTGTGGTTTGTGTTTTGTGAGCTTTTAAACTTTATTAGGCACCTTCTGTGTGTAAAGAACTCAAATCTGGTCTATATCTGTTGTATAACATGCTGTAGCTTTTTATGATTTTTCACAGCATCACACATACATTTTTTTCCCTGCATAGATAAGGTCATAGCAAAGCACGTTGTTCTATACAATGATAGTGTCTCAAGACTAACAGCATCTGAAGAGAAGCTGTCTCTTAGTGCTGGCTTGCATAATTTTTAGTATTTTGGTTTACTGTCCACAGGGATCTTTAGTGAAAAACCATATCATCTCAGTGCCCACCTCAATTTCTGTGCTTTTGAAAATCATACATATGTGACTATGGGCCTGTTTATGCAAATATTTTTCAGTCACATGTTAAAAAGCTTGTGAAGTAGCATCAGAGTTTGTTCTGAAAATTTGTTTCTTGTTTTATGCTCTAAATAACCTCCCATGTCTGTTTCATGATACAGACTTGAAACTTCAGAATTGTCTGGTATTTACCTTCCATCAAGCCCTTTCTATTACTGAGCATTTTTGTGAGCTAGGAAAAATTAGTTATCAGATTCCCTTTTTTTTCATGAGTACTTACACATATGTGAGAAGGGAACATTTTAGAAGACAGTAAATTCTAACTGTATTTACCTTGTCTGACGTCCCATCCCCTAAATGCATTTCATTTCCAGAAGAAACAAAGTGGCCTCCTGGCCAGCAAGAAACCCAAGGCAGTTCTGGTAAGGCAAAACAAAACAATTCTATTTGTCTTGTTTTACACTAGCTTGAAACATACCTAGTAAGTTTTAGGTTGGATTAAAGCTTTATCAGAAGCATTCATTATTACTTACATGTTCACATACTGCTTTTCATTTACATAACACAGAAATCTGTATGCTTCACTACATTAAGTAGAATAAAAGATGCAAGATGGTTAAAATATTTACCAATTAGAAAAATATTCTGTAAATATAGTAGGCTACTGTATGTTTCTTCCACATGTATAGTACAAGTGAAAAACCCAAGCAGCTTGGCTGTTAAATTATTACCTTGCAACACGTATGAAGGTTTTCAAGGCTTCTGATCATCCTCTCCTAAAATGTGGTGATACAATATCAAGGAAGATTGGCCCTTCCTTTCTAAGAGTTTTTTCTCCTTTCAGCCTACAGTTTTAAATATCTGTATGCTACCTGGGTTTCTTACTCTCACCTTTCTTCTGAAATAGCTATGAGGTATAACTGTAGGGATGTTAGAAATAACAAATTCCCATCCTTTCCAAGGTTAAGAGCTTTTTTTTTTTTTTTGTATAGTGGCTCAATGAGGCTACTCATATATATACCAGAAAACAGCAAAACTCTATTCCCCAAATACTTGCACACACCAATAATTTCAGTGAATTATTTATCTCAAACCTGAGGTGGATTTTTATCATTATTTGATATACCCAGTGGTAGCTGAGGAAATACAGGAACAGCATCTGAAAACGGAAGAAGGCATTTAGCTGATATACATTCTCAGCCTTTTACTTATATTCATAAATTTACAGTCACACACAGATATATTCAGTGAAACACATTCAATTCCTACTCCCTGAAAAGTGAATAGAAAACACAATGGTCTTCAGTCTGAAAGTAGAGCTTCACTGCTTTTCGTGATGTAGTGAATGCTTAGTATAGTGCAGATATCAGAGTGATTTAAACTTCAATTTTCTCTCCACCCTGCAGTTCAAAAAAGTCTTCCTCCCTTCCCCCAATTTTCTTCCAAGACAATGTAAGTAGTACAATACTTTTTTGGAAATGAGAAGCTAGTTGCTGACACTTTGAATACAGAAATTAATTAGCATTTCCATAGCAGTGTAAATAGCAGTCCCTGGAGGCGTGCAGTGGAGATAATGAACATCAAGATTAACAATACACATTACAGACATGAGTCTATTATTACATTTTAATAACATGCAAACAAAAAGTCTTCTAGTAGTCAAAAGATGCTGTGTAATAACAGATTTCTCCAGGCTATAAACTGGATAAGGCAAGTACAGCACTTGCTCACATCACATATGGGAAAGACGGAGGCACGGACCCAGACAGGCAGGAAATACGAATCGTTTATTCAAAGCAACAAGCAGGTTTCATACATTTTTCAAGCACCGTATTTCCTTGCAGGATAACGACCTATCCCATGTTGCCATGTCAGCAAGCACGCCCTCTCAGTGCCCTTCTATGGGGTGATCACGCCCGTCAGCTTCCAGCAGACTCCTTCCCGGAGGGGCCCGCCGCTGTCTCGGAGGGGCCCTGCCACGTAGCACTCCCAAGGACAAGGCCGGACAAGCCTCTCTGAGTGGTCTTTGTTCTTTGTGCTGCCATGTGCTCTTTTACAGGCGCGTCCCACACCCCGCAACTCCATCCCATCTCTTCCCACATCTCACTTTTTTTAGTTTTATTCAAACAAGAACCATGAAATAAAACATTTCTAACATTAGAACATGTTTGGCCCACTGCCTGAAACAGACAAGCTCCATTCGTCTTGTTCCCTCAGCTTCCCCACGGGCTGATGGTGAAGCTGGAGTAACTAAAGCTGGCTGGCTCACTCTTTCAGCTACCCATGCTCCAGTTGTCCTCCCACAGCCCCGACGCACTTACGGTGGCTCGCTGGTGGTGTAGAAAGGGTCGGCATGGCTGCCGTGGTGGTAGAAGCATCCTTCCTCGTCCGGTCTGCAGGGGCTGCATGCGCCTTTAAGCTCTTTGCTCACAGTCTTCCATGGATACTAAAGCTTCGTCAGCACTGCGTCGCCTTGTGCTACTCGGCCCCGCAACATGTCCTCTAATGTATCCCATGTCCGAGGGTCAAAAATATTAGTAATATCTAAAGTTGAGTCACAGTCTTTTGCCCAGAACAAGAGTCTGTTCAAATCCGTAGAGTCAACTTTCCTGCCGTATTTCTGCAAAATCTCTTCCAACGTCTCTGCGACGTTCCTTTATTTTTGGGAAACACCACTCCCATAATTCCCAGCTACCTTCCGTCCTGTGGAAAAAGTCGATTGGCACCATGAGTTTCGTTTCAGGTTCTGGGCTTCCTTTCAGCCCCCGGGCTTCCTTTCAGCCCCTCTATAAATTTCAACCGAATCGTCTTCACCGGAGCAACCACAAGGTGCCTTTCATTCCCTGTTGCAGGGCGCCGTTTGTGAAAGATGGAGGCACAGACCCAGACAGGCAGGAAATATGAATCGTTTATTCAAAGCAACAAGCAGGTTTTATACATTTTTCAAGCACCGTATTTCCTTACAGGATAGCGACCTATCCCACGTTGCCATGTCAGCAAACACGCCCTCTCAGTGCCCTTCTATGGGGTGATCACGTCAGCTTCCGGCAGGCTCCTTCCCGGAGGCCCCCGCCACTGTCTCGGAGGGGCCCTGCCACGTAGCACCCCCAAGGACAAGGCCGGACAAGCCTCTCTGCGCGGCCATGTGGTCATTTGTTCTTTGTGCTGCCATGTGCTCTTTTACAGGCGCATCCCACACCCCACAACTCCATCCCATCTCTTCCCACACACATAGTTTTACCTAGCAGGCTATCTTGAAGTGGAAAGTTTCAAAAGACATGACTGGAAAGATATAATCCATAACCATAAATATTTCTCCATCATATCTAGACTTTCACCAGTCGTTGCTTTTTTACCACCATGTGACACATTGATTGAAAATAATAAATGTCAGTCTGCTGAAATATGCAAAGTGATGTTGTCGGAAATCCAAATTAACAGTACAAATTCCAGGAAAAAAATTCCATCTTTCCTCATTACTATAATCTCACTGGGTGCTGGCTATGTTTCAGAGCCAGTCAAAACACTTCGTCCAAATAGGATTTTTCAAATTAACCTACTTTAGTTTATTCACAGCCTGATTAAACAGATAATTAAAAGTTACAGATGCATAGCAGCACTAAATTACTGTGGCTTAAGTGCATTTGTGAGAAAGATTATTAGTCTTTGAGATGTTGACAAGGACCCACATGGTTAGGACGATGAAGATCCACCAAGGTTCAATATTTTACTGTCTTCAACACTTTTTTCCTGAATTTCTTTACATTAATTTAAGCAACGGTAGGAAACTCACAGTACTTGTCAAACCAGTATGAGGTTAGTAGGCTTTGGGTTTGAGTCATTCCTCACCATGCTCCACCAATGAATAAGTGTATATATCGCTATTCACAATATAGTCTCTGCAGCTGAATAATTCTATTTAACTCTACAGGAAATCGACTTGTCTTCAAAAATTTTTTACATTCTGCAGATGTTTTTTAAGAAATAATGACAGAAATTGGCGTTTATTACTGTAGTTCAAAGACAAGACTCAGAGATAAAGTAGGGGACTCCAAATTTTCAGCTTCTGTGATGTTAGCCTACAGAAAAGGCCTGTAATAGGGATCCACAGGATTCTGCTTTCTGCGAAACAGCAGCAGTGAAACTTTGGCACAGGCACAGACACAGACTTGGACATACACAAAAAGTAATGTGCTTACAATGCTTTTTAAAATTCATTTGGTACCAGTTGCAGAGCAAAGATTTCTCCCTGACTACTGTTTCTAAACTACTGACTGACTTCTGTAGTTATTCTTTTGATTTCTGAAAGCCTCAAACCGAGTGTTTGATTGCCTTATTTAGCTGAGAAGCTGATTCTTTTTCTATCTGTTTTTCAAAAACTTGTCAAGAATAGGAAATATAGAAATTTAAAGCATGAAATGATTGAATGAACCATTTAAAAGTTTGAAATATGGGTCTAGACAACACTTTTAAGTGGTAGGTAGAAAAACTGACTCAGAGTTATTTCTTTATTACTTGGACAGTTTTACATGCTTGTGAACTGAATCGCAATTTTAGGTTTAAAAGTGTATGAAATAAGTCAAGAAACAGCTAATTAAAAGAGGACATCTGTCAAAATATCAATTTGCTTTGCAGTTTGCTAAAATATGATGCAGACAACAAGAAATCTCTTGTTTCATACCATGGAATTTCATGGTTTGGAGAGCTTACATTTCACATGCAAAATTTGTTCTACAGGAGAACAAAACAAAGTCTTGATAAAACTAATTAATCTGTAGTTATGGCCTTATGTAGACCAATAGAAAATGCTAAAAGCTGCCAAAGAGTGACAGTGGTCTCTCTTCTTCTAGTTTAGGTCCCGTGATCCCCTGTGTGTTATAGGCCTGCCTGGGCTGGGGACTCAGGAGGTGACAAATGGCAGCCCTTGAAGGGAGCCGGGGGTGGGAGGCAACTGTGTGAGTCTTTGGCTTCAGCTCAAAGTCTCTGAGAAGTGAGCTTGGACTGTGAGAAAAAGAGGAAGAAAACCCCAAACCAAACCAAACAACCCAATGAAAAACTCCCAAACATATAAAAATAGCCCAAAGCGGACCCAAGAGAGGGAGAAAGAATACCTCATGTTGTACTTCATATATATATCTCAGAAGGAGACATTGAGGATGCTGATAACTCGGCAGAATACTGCCTCTCCTTCATGAAAGAGAGACAAAATGTCAGTCAAAACATGTGGAAGGATGGACATACACCAGAGGAAAGGACAGGCTGGAAAATTTTTGTATAATCATTTTAACTGTGTTAATACCGGGGCTCTCCTGTGGTCATTAAACAACTCAGATGAGTGATGAATTATTGATTCCATATATATATATGGTATGCCCCTAGCAAACTTTCAAGTAACAAACATTGACATTGAGATGTGACTGGACATAAAGAAAGTATATTAAAATTAACTACAGTTTTCCGTTGTCAAAATGGCACAGGATTCAGGCATAAAAATTCCCTGTCATAAACCTAGACATAAAGGCCAAAATACTGAGAAGCTACCTATGATTCTGAATGCTATACTTTGTGTCCATTTTGTTCTCTTTTGAATAGATGAATTCTCAAACTATAGAACTGATCTTTTTCAAGTCACTGAAAGTTTGGCAAAACCACCTCTGAAATTAGAGAACTCACTGAAGCTTTTAGTGAACAGCAAATTTTCCTTGCAAGTTAATGACCTACCTTTTTCCATATTATTGCATTTTAAGAAACACTTTGTGTGTCTTGTCTGATGAGTCCTCTCCAGTAAGTAAGCCAGGTCATATGCTCTGTTTGCAACATAGGGCAAAAAGGTTCTGATTTTCTGCATGGAAGCAATATGGTGCAAAACATTAATCAAAGATATGTTGATTTACTTCCTTTTTACCTGATGTTGGGATCTTAACTTATGAGTCCAAAAGAATAGAAGATCACCTAATTACTTACTAAGTACTCTGACTGTGGTCAGAGACACAAAAGTAATTAATTTTAAAATGGAAGAAACTGTAGACACAAGTCTATCTACAAATTTCTAAACTATGAGGCAACAAAAAAACCCATGAAAATTACTTTTCTTGTCTGTCCTCCCTCTTTTTCACACATCTAGCACTTGTTTCCACACCTACCCTGGTTCTCCCAGCTTTCAAATACAGCAATCATCATGTGAGGGAACCTGCTTAACACCTAAAAAATCTAACTGTATTTGATAAGAATTTGCTAAAAGCCAAAGTGTCAAGCATTATTTTTTGTGAAGCCCAAAGAAGTACTGGTCTTTATTAATGTTCCACTTTTAACTATTCCTTTCTTCTTTACCAAGGAATTTCACAAGTCCACAAAACATTGTTCCTTAACACATAATGAAGAGGTCAGCTTAACTTCACTAGCTGAACCACAAAAAGAACTATGCACTGTGCCTGTGGCATTTTCATTCACTCACATGAAGAATGCTGCCTTACAAACAGTGTGCTTTAAATTACATTTTACCTGCTGTGAAGATCTGTGTACTTCTGCAGTGAAATACATTTTCATTTGGAAGTTGTCAGTTTGTCAAAGGTGAAATTACCAGGCATTGTTCCAAAAGAAATCAATACATAATATTTTGTTAGAAGGTGTTAGAAGGGAAATATGAGCAAGATTGGCAAGTATGTCTTTATGAAGATGTCAGAGATAAGGCAATTCCAAGTTGTTTTATTTATGCTATTGTTTATTGCCTCACTTAATATTAAAGTCAAAATGCTTCCATAAAAGTAGAACATTTATCTGCGCTAATGTCCTAATACTTCAAAGGGAAGACATAAAATAAATGATTTCTTAATTGCCTCTTTGAAATTCAGCTGCATACATTTAGAAGCTGAAGTGTGAATTTTAATAATTTCAAGTGATGATGTTTACTGTATTTCTGTAGGTGCAAATACAATTTCTCCAGGAAACTTGCAGTAAGGAGCTTGGACCCTAGATCTAGTTTTGCTAGTGTCGACCTTATTTCTGTCTTTTCAGTCAAATGATCACGGCAGTAATTGCCTTCTTTTGGGTTATGCTGTTGAACTGATTCATAAAACCTAGTCACAAAGCACTGAAGGATGAGTGTCACAAAGGCAACGCCTTCATTGTGACAGATATATCTATTTCAACATTTTTTCTTGTTCCCGTCTATAGCCCACAACACTGAATATAAAACTTATCCTAGACACATACACACAAAAAGGAAATAAAAGAAAAATGCCATACATATTGCTATAAATCAAGACTGAGCATGTTTAGAATAATATCTTGTCTTAAGGGGATTAGTAAGTTATCCGTGCTTTGCACTGGAAACTCATCACACCATCTGCTTTTCAAATCTTTCCTGTTAACTGTGGGCACCAGTGGTTTTAACCGCAGCATCTTTTAAATGTTTCAGTGGCCTGCAAAATAACCAAAAACAAAACAAAAAACAAAACAAAACAAAGCAAACAAAACAAAAAAAACCAAAACAAAACAAAACAAAAAAGCGCCACATAACTGGAATTAAAATATAACACCAATTTCCAGTCCTGTATTTTGCATTCAATAGATCTATCATCAATTAAATAAGGGAGTATGTTAGGTGAGTTCTAGGGCCAAATCCATTTCTCTGATCTGAATCCATCCATCTACATTGCTAAAAGGCCATGAAATAGGTTCTTTGGTATTTTATTATCACTGAGGTGTAAAATTTAACAGCAGAGCCAACAGTAGCTGACATCTCTCTCTTCAGGGAAAAGGACAATATGCAAGATTTAAAGTCCAAGTGACAAGATATTAAAAAGTAGAAAATGGATGCTCAGAAAGAAATTCTGTCAGAAAAAGCCATTAGTGAAACATGCCAAAATCAAAAGGCTTCCCTTTCAACAAAATATCCTTTTGACAGTCTTCAAATTCCAAGTGCTCATTTCTTCTTCTGAAAGAGACTATGCTTAATGCAAATGTGTTCTGTGCTCTCTACTTTAACTGAGCAAAACAGTCAAGAAGAGCATTGCAAGTCAGATGTATTCGCCACATCGCCCATCACTCGCACACAGTAAGTGCTGAGGATGTCAGGATTGTCACAAGCAAATCTTTTTGTCGTTCATGGAAAACAAGAATTTAGAAAAGCAATAAAACTAACTTCAAGGGGCAGGATATTATAAATGCACAATAACTTGTGATACTTGACTGAGTTATTTTGATGCCTGCAGACAAGGATGCATAGAGAAGAGAAACAGGGATCTACGAAAGCATGTAGGTTTAAGGTGTTGTTCTTTATTACTGAAAAGTCCTACTGTCTTTCCACCACCGAGATTAGTGCCAGCTCTTTTCTGGATCACAGCACTGACTCTGCAAAAAAACCCAACCAAAACAAAACAAAAAAATACTAAAAACCTTCAAAACCAGACCATGATGGGGTGAATGACATTAAAAATGTGAAATAAAGAAATTATCTAAGTGATTTTTTGTAAGCTGGTATAAAACCCTCTGTTGCTGGAGATGCAAATACAATTTGTTTTCTGACTATCAGCATTCACTGACTTAAGAGTACATTCATAAAATATCTGTTTTCCTTTCCCCTACAGCAGATCTCTTCTCTGATTCCAGAGTGGCAAATCACAGCCTTTAGAAAAAAAAAATCACTAACAGTTTAGAAGACTAAAATTGGAGTAATTTTTCTTATCAATACATTCCCACAAATAATGTCCATTCATTTCCTAGAGTAATCAATAGCACAGTTTCTACAGGTCAGTAGGTCACTGTTAATTAGCCATGATGATGTGATTTAGCAGTGATGCTAGAAGGCAAAAGTTAGACCCAGACTGCACTTGAACGCACATGAATGTCTTATCTGGTATGAATCAAAAGGTGGCATCTAAGTATGGGAGAAAAGGTGAACTCTCTGTGCCACTCCTGTGGCTTCATCTATACACACAGATCTTAAAGTGCTTATTTGCTAACAAATCTGTGAGTTAAAACATATTCATTCTTAACCTTGATTCTCGATTTCCTAGCCCTCATAACTTTTACAAAGTAATCTTAGTTTGTGGTTTTTCACATGTGGTTGTAAAGCTAGTACAGTTTTATATATTTTTTCCTTTCCAGAAAGTTAGAAAAGTGCACATGAATTAGATTTTTTCACATCATTGTTGGTAATATGACAAATGTGTGAGTTCTTTCAAATAAGGACTCACTCAGGTGACTGATTTGCAGATCTCCAGAGAGGCTTCTTTGATTGCCACATATTTACCATAACTTTTTTTCAATACAAAATACCAGACATCTTATAGGAATGCTATAGACCTATGGTAGATTTTGTCACGTTCTCACAGAGAACTGACTTGGGAGCCCTTGGACTTCAAGGGGGCATCAGATCACAGTGATTTCATACAAATTAGTGAAACTCTTGATAAGTCTTAACCTTGTCCCATCTCTAGGCTTTTAGTTGCTTATCAATCTTTTTTAAAGAGAATGAAAGATATTTATTGATCTTTATAAAGACAGTTAAGTAAAAAACTATGGGTACATATTCCTTTAATGCCAGTCTCATTAAACAGAAAAATAAAAATTTGTGTAGTCATAATATATTAGAAAAAGAAATGACAAAAAGAGAAATATCAAAACAAACAAACAAAGAAAACAAAACAAAATAAAACAAAGAAAACAAAATGAACCAACCAACCAAACAAACCCCAACAAAACAAAACAACAAAACAAAACAAAAACCAAAACAAAAACCCAACCAACCAAAACCCAAAAACAACAACAACAAAAAAACCGAATGAGAAATCCTGGCTCACAAGTAATTTAGCATGAACAAATGAACAGGAGACAGAAAGGGAGAAGAAAAGCAAACAAGCAAGCAAGTAAATACATGAGTATTTTCTTGTTGCTTGACATTTATGCTTTATGTGCAAATCCAGATTAACTTTCTTATATTAATTAAACCTTTGAGCCATGTAAACAGAAACAAAGATACTAGTTAAAACGTTTACAGAAACATGGCATATAAAATTTATCAAATATTTCTGATATATCTAAATAATACTCTCTTTAAGAAGCTGCCTCTAGCCAAGTTCAGCAAAACAATAAAAGTAGTGCTTAATCCTGCTGAAAGAAACCCGCATGCATAAAATTAATAATTTGCATACTCTGAATAATTTGTTTTCTCCAACTTGTCTAAATAAAAGTGGTGTTACTACAGCAAAATAACTTCTACCACCTCCTAATATCGGATTTCCAAAGACACATATGCATTTTCAAATAACGTTAGCTATAAAGTAAATCCTAAAACCACTAAATTCTGCCATCTGAGGGTGAGTTACTATTATTTATCTTATTTTTAATTGAAAATCCTCTTTTTTATTCTCTAAAATAATTTAACCAATGAACTGAGTGTAACAAAAACTATTTCCACCTTCTGACCTATTATGGTTATTAGATCTTTTCATATTTCACAAGATGAACTAGTTTAAATCCCCTCTATACTTCAGGTAAATTAAAACCCTTTAGGAAGACATAGGAACTGCTGGTGTTTGTGATTCAGTAGGTGGCATTTTTCTTTTTGTTTGTACTAGTAAAATTCCAGAGCATGGCATTTACATGAAACATGCTGTTGAGTGGACTTTATTATTCTCACAAGATGAGCATAACTGAGAATTCTATCACTCACAGTCATTAAAGATTCCATAGCTGTGCTTTGGGAAAACTGATGTCCTGGTCGTAGTTCATTTTCTCTACTTAATTCCTGGAAACAAACTTTCTTTCTAGTCCACCAGCAGGTTTCCTGTGTGTTATTGGAAGAGCTGTTGTGCTCTTGTTACAGTGAGGCACAAAGATTTTCAAGGCTCCAAGGCTCCATGATCTCAGGGATCCCAGGGAGGTCTGCATGGGACACCTAGACCACAATTGGCCAGACATAGGCTTCATCCCAGATAAGAATGGGAAACTGGAAGCCAGGAAAAGACTGTAGAAATGTCTGAATTGCATGCATCTATTCTAGAGGAACTCAAAGGACTGAGGATTTAAGGAGCCCTTAAATCATAAATTATCAGGAAGGATGACACAGTTTTATGTGTCAAAATATTTTTACCTCTTCGTAGTATATTGCAGCCTTTTGTAACCTGAGACAAAGATGAACAGGTTCTTATCCTCTCTCTGGTGCAAAGAAGTTTTGCTTTTTCACTCTGATATTTCAACACATTTAATAACAAACATTTCTTCCAAGGCGGCTTCATGTAGACAACGTTTATTTCAAACACCGTTACTATTTTGCAATTGGAATTTTTTTTCTCTCAAATAATAATTTCTTTCTTGGCTGCTTCACAAATACTGTTACTAGTACTGATTTTATGTTTATAATACTGATTTGTTTAAAAAAGAAATTTTTTATAATTTAAAAAAATCAGTATGTATGTTCTTTGTATAACACATGAACTCATAAGCAAGACTATGGTTTCTAAACATATGGCTCCATTCAGTTTGTACCATTGTATTATTTGACAATGTTCCCAAAATTTTTGCAAGTTTTTAAATTTTGCATTGAATTGCAAAAAAACCCAGCCAAACCACCCCAAACAAAAGCAACAAGACAAAGTCTGAGTGTCATATCTTATTCTGTTACTTCATACGGATGTAGTGATACAGACAGGAGTAAGACATTGTAGAACCTTAATAAATAATATGATTCCTTTCACCCATCAGTAACTCAAACACCTTACTGCAGGAAATAAAGCAGGGACTTTTGGGCATTAAAAACTTATTAATTCTGAGTTTACTAGTAAGACTTTGGATGATTCAGACTTGAGATTTTTGTTTTCTCACTCACGGAACATCAGGCCTTTCACTTTAATTTCAATGGACATTTGAGTTGTCTCGGGGGTCTTTCTTTTTATTTATTATATTTTTAATAAAGTGAGTCTCTGGATGTCTCATTTTTTGAAGTTAAGAACTAGGCTTGTTAGGTATTGAAAAGTCATGCAAGTCACTACAAATTTAACTTTGTTCTAAAAATGACATATTCTATCTGTCAAACGCAATAAAAAAATCTTAATATCTTTATAATGAATATAAAAGACCAACAGTGCAATATGTGTCTGTCTTAGGAATGCGGATAATGCTGATGTCAGAGTCAAAGCTAAGCCAAAAGTACCACCACACATCTAAACCCTTATGCATGTCAGGCAAACTCACTTTCTACTCTTATTCACAAATCTTCATCTATCCCTCTAGGTTTTTTCCAATTGAAATACCTACTGCAAGAGTCTCACTAATTTTGTTTGGATGAAACCAAGACTTGCAGATTTCATACAGCAAATCTTTACACAAGACCTTTTTCACTCTTTAGCAAAAAGTTTTATCATGTTATTATCCTACTTTGATTCAAATTCTCGTCTGGGTCCAATTCTTATCACATCAATTGCAGAGATTTTTAGGATTGTGATTGAAGCTTTGACTAAACCACAAGCTGATATAAAATAGTGTGCCTTTCATATTAGCTGAATTGCTATTTGTTTAAAATGTTTCTTCTTCTTGTGAATGTCAGCAGTTTTTAATTTATAACTCATTTATGAGAGAATAAAGTTCCTGGTATGATGTTAATAGAAATTGATATGCTTGTGTTACGAAAATGGTTTTAAATAGTTTTTGAAAAAAATTAAAATCTTCTTTTTACTGATGTTCTCAAGAGTCACAACAATGCTAAAGCATCTTATGCATCATTTCTTATTTGAACAAAGGTCTGCTACAAAGGGCAGAAAATAAACACTGCAGAGCTGTACTAGTGAACAACTGGAGGCTAAAGTCTTCTGCTAGGCATTGCTAGTAATTATTTTCTGAAGACTATGCAAATAATCTACCAATAGAGGATTCCTGTCCACAGCTCTTTCTATCTAATTATCTGCCCAAGATGCAATAGAAATATTCCCATCAGTCTTTAGGCTATATCTGGTTGGGGTTTTTTCTTCTGTGAATTATTCTTCTGGTTTCACCTTAGTCCCACTACCACAAAATGCTCTTACAATGATCTCTCAGCTATATCTTCTAGTTCTACAGAACCACCCACATTCTGAGCAAAGTTTCACTACAACCTACCTTCTGTGCTTTTCTCACTTTGCTATTTTTGACTACACATTTTAGCATTCCACAGAGTTATAAATCTCTAAACCCGTAGAGCAATCATCACCCTAGCAAACTTTCTGATTTGTAGTTTTTACTATTGAAGTGAATGAAAACTCTATCTGAAAGAGAAGAAGATGTACCTCTGTTTCCTAAAATATGTCCTGAAGTATTCTGTGTTACTTTTCAGATGAAGTTAAATATACTTCAGCATACTGTGCCTACAATGTGAAATAATATCCAGGTATAAATTGCCTCAGACGTCTAGCAAGAAAAGAAAGATGCAAGGCACATGATTTAATTAGCTGAAGTTTTATTCAATTCATGTGGAGACTATGCCATGGTAAATCCTACAGTACCAGTCCCTTTGATGAGACACCTTGTTAAAAGCCTTTTGAAAATCCGGGTAGGCTTCTTTGTTGTCATCCACAGAAGTTTGCTGAGAGCTTGCTGAGAGCTCTCTCATGTTTTTCAGTTTTTCCAGAGAGGCTTTTTTCATTTATTCAAATATCACTATTCACCTCTCATTATAAAGCAGGAGTAGCAAGTGATTTTGAATATCTGAGATAATCACTTTCAGAAGGTAATTACAAACTTGTCTGTTTCCTGTGATTTACATGTCTTCTGGCTCTGTCTCCATTGGGGTCTCCATTCCAATATGCCAGAGGGCTGTAACTGCAGTGCACAAAGGCACACTTCATAGCTAAGAATGCAGAGAGTGGATCTTCATTGTATCTCACTTTAATTTCTCAAACACAATCCATCTCATATTGACAGTGACTGGAAAGATAATGTACTTTGCCAATTATTTTTTTTCCGTATATTTTTTCTTATTTTGGGAAGCTCTGGATTTTATTCCTGAAAAAAATCTTTGCAGCTAAGAAATAAATCCAGTTCCCTGTTTCTTTACAGATTAAATAAGTAAAACACATTTTACAGAACAATTATGCAAATGTACCTCTCAGAAGGCTTTATTAAGACACACACCTTTCTCAATGCTACCTATCACTCTTGTATCTGAATTCAGATTGTATTCTGTTGCAATAGAAGTAGTATTAAATGGAACCTGAAACTTTTGTGCTGCTCCTCTGGACCTACTCCAACAGGCCCAAGTCTTTCCTGTGCTGGACGCATTACTCAAGGTGGGATCTCATGAGAGCTGAGTAGAGGAGCAGAATCACGTCTCTCAACCTTCTGGCTATGCTTCTTTTTATGCAACACAGGATGTGGTTGGCTTTCTGTCCTGCAGACACACATCGCCAGCTCATCCACCAGTATCCCCAAGTCCTTTTCCTACTTGTTTGCCATTGGACGTCAAGGCATTGACAAACAACACTTTGGCCATGGCCAAATGATTGAGCCAATCTCTTATCTATCTAACAGTCTGTCCATAAAACCTCTCTTTCTCTCTGATTTAGTGCCTATGACATTGTTAGGGGCTGTATCAAAGAAGTCCAGATGGATGACATCGATAGCTCTTCCCTTGTCTGCTGATTAAGTCACCCCATCCTTCCATACAAGGCTGCTGGGGTAGTCAGGTGTGATTTGCCTTTGGTGAAGCCATGTGAGCTGTCTGTATTCACCTCCCTGCCTTTCATACTTGTTGACGCATCTTCCGGGACAATCTCTTCCGTGATATCATCAGGTGCTTAGGTGAGGTTGACTGGTTGATAGTTCCCAGGGTCCTTCTTATTAAGGACGGGCTTGATACGCCCTTTTATCCAGTCACTGGTGATTTCACCTGACTGCCAGGACTTTTCAAATATGAGGGAGAGTGACTCAGAAACTACATCAGCTAACTTCCTCAGGACCTGCAGTTGCACCTCATTTGGGTTCCTTAGGCCATCTTAAAAATGATCTTCTCTTATGATGGGAGTGACTTCATTCCTCCAGTCTCTGCCTTGAGGTTAAACTTCATTGCAATGCATTATCAAGCAAAAGGTATATTGATTGTTTGAAAGCAGTCACAAAAATCCAGGCTCAAAAAATTGTACACAAGAAAAAGAATTTGAGCATCCTCTCCTTTATTCATCTCCGCCTCAATAATGATAGCAATAACAATAGCAATAGCAGCAGCATTTACAGTCAAAAATAAAATGGTTTACTTATTATAATAAAGAAGTTTTGTACAAAAAGAAATAACAGTAAACCACCACTAACAGCATTTTTATTTTTACCACATTTATCCTACTGAAAGCACATTTTCTAAAAATGTTGCAGAAATTCTAGTTAAGTTCATTTATTTCTGTGTGAAGAAACAAAGAGAAGGTAAAGAGCAGTAAAATTTACATGTTGACACACTGAGTTTGAGACAAGGATAACGTTTAAAGACGTGGACAAACTTTTGTGCAATATTAATCTGAGGAAGATCACTAGGTGTTCAACTCAATTCAGTACAATATTTTATTAAGTGTTGTAGAATCATCAGCTTTACCTAAGCAGAAACAGAAACTAAATGCAGACTTATAAAACACATCTATAACTCTCAACTGAACAATGCGAAAGACTATATGAAACAAAAAACGTGCCACTATTATTACAAAGTTCTTAAAGTTCAGAGACTCTGCATCTCTGAAATGTTTGACAGCAACATCATATTGACAAAAATACTTGATCAATGTTTCAAGGGCAAAATTAAAAGCATCCTTTCATCCAGTACAAACAAAGATCAATGAAAAGTGTTCTTATACATAAATCAAAATGGAAGCATGCAATACTTACCACTGGCCTTCTCCATTGCTTTCTTTCATCCTCTGTGTTGCTTCCCTGGGTAGGCCATTTGCAGATGATAAACATTTGAAGTGGAAATAACACAGAAAGAGGAAAACAGAATAACAACTGCTTCTGGGACAGTGTCTAGCTCAGAAAAACTGGATAAGATGTGCAAGCTACCTCTGCAGCCATCTTCTCACATATAACATTTTAAGAAAAGCTGAGGCAATAGTGTACATACATATTCAGTATAAAACAGTGGCCATTGTTACAAATTCCTGAATTGCACATAACTCAGCACTCTATTTTTTTATATTCTCTGCAAAATTTATTTAGCAGGCAGAAAAACTTCTATACATTTAAAAGCAGCAGAGATGAAAACCGAGAGTGAGATCTTGATTTTTCTTAACTTAGTGGGAATTTTGCCTTTGACTTCAAAAGAGACAAGATTTCACCCCAGCTGCTTAACAGTCTTTATCAGAGGTTATACAGATGTTCAGTACGTGTAAGATTACATTGAAAATAGAAAAAAAGCCCAATCTAGTCTATTAACTGTTGCCTTAAAAATTGTGCAGACCTTAAAATCTATTGTGATATACTGCTAAGTGTCTGTGAGAGATCTGTTTTCAATTAGCATAGAGCCTTCTATTAGCAAGGAAAAAAGAAGAGATTTTTGAGGTGTTTTATTAAAGAAATCTGGAAAACAGTTTTTGAAAAACAGAAATCTGACACTTGTCCAGTTCACAGTGAGCAGCCATATGAATTAACAAACGGCACTAATGGAGGAACAAATTCCTAGTCACAATTATTTTTTGGAAGAAAAGCAAAATAAAAGTGGAGCCATATGGACTTGCTTAATGAGAAATTATGGTGTATAATATGCTTCTCTGATGATCTGTGGCTTATGTGACCATTTTTTTTTTAAGTCTAATGAATAAAAAAAAATATATATGACACTCTCACCATCTGCATTAAAGACCGTACCAGAAGTAGTGCTCCAAACCTTCGTAAGGTTTGTACTTCCTATGTAGCAGAGATTTACTGACCATCTAATATTTCATCAAATGTAGAAAAAGAAGTGCTAGATACATAAGGATTTTTTTTTTGTTTTATTCAGGTGATGTAGTGGGTGACAGGGAAATTAATTATTTCATATTTTCAGTCTTATATTCCCACAGTTGCTTCTGAGCTGTGGTTTGAAAGAAGCATACTTTAAATAAGACTGGGGATGTTTATGCTGTCTTGCCATCACAGGGTGCCCATGCACAGTATCTGTGATCACCACTAAGGCACATCTTCATCAATTCTAATTTTGTGCTTTTGCCTAGGCAGCACTAGGGCAGTCTACAGTGCTGCCCCACTGGTTGTGACCAAACTTGGATGCAAAACCTCTGGAGGCAGTGACAGATTTTAAGAACAGGTGGCAATCCACATACCAGTACATGGTATAAAAGACCACTTACTACTGGTCACTGCTTCAGCAAAGTGTCCACAGCTATTTGTTCAAGTTAACAGACAAAATCATATCCAACCATATTAGCAACCCATTTGAATTGCTCTAACTAGGCACTTGAATTCTGTTAACATAGCTCTGAATGAGAAGCAAGTGTTTAATGCTTTGATCTTTAGCCTCCTGTGATGCAAATACAGGTGGTTCTCTCAGCTGGAGATTAGTCGACAGATCAGAGGAAAAGGGAAGTCCTTTTCGAAGGTCGTGGAACTAACTTGGTAAATGCAGAATCAGTCTCCAGCTTTGATTTCCTCTATGACTTTAAGCAAGTCTTTCAGGTGAAGTAGCACAAAAAGGATTTAAATACATGAAAAGAGTAAGGCCACTAATCTCTTTGTAGGTTTGAGTAAATCAGTTGTTCTATGTCTCTATCTCACAGGAGTAGCTGTGTATGATTAAACAGCGCATGAGAGAATTACAGGCTTACATACATCGATTGGAAACACAAAAACCTGCAAGAAATAATGAGAGATTGAGCTACGCCTTCCTCTAACTTTGCTTTGCCTGTTTTCATTGTAAAGCACCTGCATACATTTTATTCACGCTACAGCCTAAAATAGAAATTTTGAGCCCATCACACCAACTGCAATAGCACAACAGCTATTTCTGCCAGTTTCCCCATTTGACAAAATATAACTTTTTGAAACCCTGAGATCTCATTTTCATTAAAAATTATAAATTTAAATTGTAATTTAAATTATAAATTTAAATTATAATTATAACTTAAAATTACTTTATCTAACTGTCTTACGAGATGTTATTTAGTCAGCACTCAGCTACCTAAATTGTGATAAAACTGAGTGTTGAAAGAAAGGCAGTGCAGGAGTGTAGAAGAGTATGTCTCAGTATTGTTAGCCCTGCCAGCATTACTGAGAACAATTTTATTTTGACAACTGACTGGTTTGTTCCAAAAAGAGAACAAAGCAAGGTTCTACTAAATAGTGTGAATAAAAGTGGAAAAAGCTACATGTGAATCGATAACGCATTCAGTAGAAAAAAATGGGAAACATGATTGTGTTCCCAAAATGCACCAAATATGTAATTAATATACGAAGCTATACAAAACAAAATTACATAGATGTATAGTTCAATCACTCAGAAGAATATCCCATTTTCCACCTAAAAAAAAAAAAAATAATACCCGTAAAGTCATATTATGCTGTCTTCTTTCTAGTGTTTATGTTCTTGAAGTAAAGAATAGCTACTGGATTCCCTTCATATTCATAGACCGAACAAATTAAATGAATGCCATTCAGATGCTTTCATTTTTATTGACCCCTTCTCAAGTTTTTATGCAACCAACTGTTCACCATACTGTTATAATGGAATAATACAACCTTACATTGTATTTTTTTTATTACTACCTTTTTTAAAGCTCTGGATCATACAAGCTGAAAAAAAGAATCACATTAAAACATTTTGCTTTTTAGATATTGAACAGTAAGCAGTAATTCCTAATTTTCAGCTATGTTTTATGTGCAAAACACCAGAGTGAAATTCATCCCCAGTGCAAACATGCTGAATGGAAGAATGAATTTGCCCTATTGATTTAAACAAAACGATTTAGTTTCTTGTAGAGATGCAAGACATATCTATCATTGCCCATAGCATGCATTCTCACAGTCAAACACAAAATAAAGCACATGCAGAACGCAAAAGTATGACCTCTTCAATGTGGCCTTTTTAAAAATGTATTTAAAATGAACCATGATGAGAGCCTGAAAAGCCTTTAGTAGAACCTATGGCATGAAGAAAAAAATACTAAACAAAACTTCCCGGCACCAGTTGTAAACAGCCATTGTGTATTACAAATACAAAAACCTAAATGCTTGTTCAGTTCCCATTCATCAAGTGAGTTTTGCTCCTGGCTTAGCTGAGGTGTCATTTCCATCTAAATTAAAGAATTAGAAGTTTACTTTTTCCAGCCCTAGGCTACCCTACATGTGTTCTAATGTCCCCTCTGCTTAATTCTCCTATCAGTCTTAGTCACCATAGGATGAGAAAGTCTGCAAGATGGGAGACAGAAACTTACAGCCAATAACAAGAAAATTGCATGTTGTATAGATTACAAAACTGTATCGAGAAGGAGTATAACAAGAGCCTGTCATCTGCTTTCTTTTTTCTGTCCTCTTTCTGTTTCTGGTTAGCCTGTATGGATATGCATTAAGAACTATTATTAAGACTATTATTACACAAAATGTTGAAGATTTCATGTCTTTTGCAGAATCATAGACTGTCTCGAGTTGGAAAGGACTCATACAGATCATCAAGTCAAACTTCCTGCTCCTTGCAAGAATAGGTAAAACTAAACCATATGACTAAGACCATTGTCCAGACATTCCTTGATCTCTGGCAGTCTTGGCACCATGATCACATCCCTGAGGAGTCTGTTCTGGTGACTGATCACCCTCTGAGCAAAGTACCTTTTGCTGATGTCCAGGATAGAAAAACCCTGAGAAATGAAGCAGTGAATTGCAGCATAAGCTCAGGATGTTCAAACCTAATGTAATTACTGCAGAACGGATGTAAATGATTGTTAAATTCTTATGGCCTTCAGCCATTAGAAGACCTAACTTCTAGAGATTAAACCCGGTTGCGTGACATCATTAAAATACTCATACCAGGAAAAAGGCAATGGTTAGCTTTCTCATGCTAACTATATGTGGCTAACATCTATGTGCTCAGCTCTCCATGCCTTGGCAAACTTCTCATTCTAGCTTTAAGAAATACACTTTTGAAATAATTTCAGGAATTATAGTAATTTCTGATCCTTTATTAATACCAGGTTGAAATGCTGGAAAGAAACAACTTTTACTCAGGGCACCCCACACGTTTCTTTGCTGACTGGAGCATTTTGATTTCTAGTGTAGGCAAGAAAGATGACCACCTCTATCAGGAAACTTCTAAAAAGAGAGGAATTCGAGTGCTGTTATCTATGGTTTTTAGGACAGCATCAGTAATTTAAAATATGCAAAATCGTGAAAGGTGATCAGCTGCTAGAACAAAGATAATGCGTAGTTCAGCATACTGAGTAAAACCCCTAAATTTAATGTTTAAAAATTGCATATGTATGCATTGCATGTGTGTTAGTAAGCACTCTAACAGAATTCAAGTATGATAAATCCCTCTATCAGAGAGACACATAGTAGGCCTATTTCAAAGTGCAGTCACAATGCTCCTTTTGGCTTCAATGGATTTTGTAACCAAGGAATCTCGTAATATGGGTCTTTAACTCCACTAGGTTAAGTTCCTGTGTAATTTAACACAAAATAATCACCTTCGAAACTTTACAACAATGCCACTGTAACAGAATTTTGTACTCTTCTTCCGAAGTTCAACAAAAAGATTATAAATTCTCATACCCATACATTTTAGGAAATCCTGTGCAAGTGCATTCTTTCAAATTCTGCTGGGAATTTTCTCAATAAAAATTGGCCAGGACTCAAGAATTTGTGACTTCTAAATCCAGGCTGTAATCCATTTTAATCTACCAAACCATACTGCTTGCATAACTAACCTTCCTGTCATTTATAACTGACTAAGGAAAACTGAGGAGTAAATAGTCCCCAGGGAGATCAAGGATCTCAGCTGCATATTTAAGCAAGTGATATGAGAGGGTCACTTTGGTATTATACCAATTAAAGAGCCCTGCATGTGGAGTCACCAGTGAAATTTTATAAGAGTTTAAACACTTCCACATTATTTACTTCCCCTGAATGGCCAAATTCAGGAGTGAGTTGTTGTCATGAATGATGGACTTTACCTTCAAAAGAGAAGCAACAATATACTTTATTGATATAAATCAGTGAACAAAGAAAATTCGATGGTAAATTCAACAGTGGTTTAACAAGATTCAGTGGCAAAGCAGACTTGATTACTAACTGCATAGAGGACACAGTCAGACAAAGTTTATCAGGGAGACTTTGCCACTGAATCACAGGCTCAGAAAGGACCCCCTTCTCAGAGAGGACTCTATGCGCGGCTGCAGCCAGTCCTGCTCCCAGACTTGATTAATGTTTTATGGTTGAAGGATTGTATGTGCTCAACCAATCCCTTATACCACTTAGCTAAGATTTCAAAGTTTAACGTGCTATTAATCACTTACCAAGAACCTCTGGTGCCAAGAAATCTCCCTTCATCAAGTAGTAACTTTGTTACTTTTAAAGGAGAGATCCTGCATTCATGCAGGAGAGCTCAATGGGCCCTGGATTGCCCGCTATATCTGGAGTAAGATGATTGACTCACAGTCAGATTTGCATACCAGAAACACCTCTGTATTGCTGTTTCAGACAGCCGTTGGCTACTGTGCTGCCATCTATCCCACAAAATCTGGATGAAGCCATCACAGCGCTGGTGGTTATGGCTTAACGGGGGGACTGGGGGGAGCACACAGCCACAGTTGTAAAGAGCTCATGTTTGGTTCATGGAGAAAACAGCAGTCTAAAGTGTCAATGTACATCTTCCAGTCTTAAATAAACTGCTGTATTCTATGCACCTCTATTTTGGTTTAATACTGTCACCTTGTTTGGAGCATCTCCTTTTCTTTGTTAAGCGCTGGATCATTTCCAAAGAGAATCCCTTCCTTCCTTCCTTCCTTCCTTCCTTCCTTCCTTCCTTCCTTCCTTCCATTCTCCCTCCCTTCCTCTTAAAATGTAACATGACTCCTAAATCCTTGGTTTCTGCATCTTTCTCAGAGTCACAGCCCAGAGACTTACATCAATGTGCATTGTGTCTCTGTGAACTGATCACATCTTATATTGACATACACTAAAAACTGTGGGAAAGAACCAGTCTTATAATTGAAATACTTTATCTCTCATTATTTTAATGCATGAGATGTTGATAGATTGTCAATTATTATAAAGCCCAAAATAAGCAATAGTGCATATGCCCACAATATTCTTGTAAAAGATGTAATCAAATCTGGTATAAGACTGAGTCCTGAAGATTAAAATTGCAAAAAAAGACTTAACTATTTTTTATTTCAGATCCCCAACATTTTTTCTTGAATTAGGCCCATTAGCTTTCAGAATTAAAGTATGTGTGAGTCTATCAAAATCACAGAGATAAAAGATGGGAGCAAAGAAGAAAAAGTAAGATCATTTGGTGCTTTTTCCTTGATTTGCCCTCTCTTTTTTTCATTCGTTATTTGCACTGTTGACTCTTCTGCCTTCTCTAAAATGTGTCGTCTTTCTTTAAGATTGATCATGGGATTAACTGACAGGGAACTGTTTTTCTTACAAGAATCAACATAACCCAGTAGAGGTATACTCTGTGTTCCATGCAGGAATTCAGCTTTTTCTACTGATTCTGCAGTTTCTCTATGAGACAGGTAGGTAGCTGTAAGAAAGATAAGAAATTGGCAAATTCTTCTTAGTTGTGAACAACAGGAATTTTATGCAGATTGTTACTTCCATAGCTGTTTCAGGAATAATATTGAAGTGTGCAAAAATACATGACGAGGGACAAAGGGTCTCACGGAAATTCTTGCCTGATTTATAGTTCTCAGCACTGCCATACTGTTGCTTAAGCGTTTAAAATAACTCGACCTACGTAACCACTTGGCATCTCAGGGCACAAGTTTGTATGTGAGCCATTTTACATGACATATCTGAAAAAACACAATCTTTAACCTTCTTTACACTTTGTTAAACAGTTAATATTTTCAGACCTTGAATAATTTTGGAGCAGTTCCAAAATTCAGTAGTGAAATATAAGAAAATGCATCTTTGATTGCTCTTCACCTGACAACAACTAATTTTGATCATTGTCCAGAAGCCCTTGTGATATGAGAAGAAGTAAAATTCTTAAGAGTAAGCATTCTCCATTTAAGATTTTATATAATGTCATAATTTCTTCTGAGTCATGTGTTTTCCAGTTTAAAATTCCTTGACTAGTGTTGTTTATTATTATTATCATTATTATTATTATCATCATCATCATCATTATTAATTTATTTTGGAGTTTTGTTGTTATTTTAAGGCTTCCATACTTTTTTGAACAAAAACTACGTTGTAATCTAATCATTTACTCCCTCTATACTGTTACAAGATACATTTTCATGCTAAAATATATGGTCAGGCTTGGTACATTACAGCTCAATTATTGTGTTGTGCAGAAATTTTAAATATTATCATTCTCACCAAAAGGAGATTAATCTTAAGAAATATATTTTCCAGTTTTCTTGCAACACTACTCTTTTTTCTTCTTTTTCTCCTATTTTCTTTTATAGTAAATAACATCTCTTTCATTGACATGCAGAATCTGCAAATAATATTTAAAAGCATAACAATTTTTATACATTTCTTTTATCTTGAATTTATGCATTTCATCCCATGTAATTTTCTTTCGTAAACTGATTTCTTTTAGAACTCAGTAAAATTCTCTCTGTGAGTCTCTAAATTCTGTTCTCTCACAGGATACTTGAACAGAGAGTAATTTTTACAAAAATTAAAGATAAAATATCTTTTATTCAAGGTTTACTGAGGACATAGGTTTTTGGTTTATGTGAGTTTCTTCTTAGATCTCATCCAATGTCTGTTTTCAGTGATAGTGTAGATTTTCACCCAACAAAGTTATGTAATCTGTTAAAAATCTGTTATTAACTCTCATTATGTATTTTACTGATTTCAGACAGGTTGTAAAAATTCCTGGGGTCAATGTAGGCAACCCAGCATAAACATGGAACTTGTCAACTGCTTTCATAGTTGAAACAAACAGAGAGATGACAAATAAAAGCGTACCATCATTATGTACAAGGTTCAGAACAGGCATCGAGCAGATAATGTTCAGTTGGGAATAAATGTCTTTTAACTTCCAGTGAAAGCACCATCCAGCTGGCCCCAGACAATACTGAATGAAATACAGGACCAGTCTTCTTTCTTCTGCGTTTTTCCTGGTGTCACAGGAGAGGAGAGTGAAAGGTAAGGTGGGAGTTTGGCTGCTGGCCAAGGTCAACTCACCACAATCTTTTAAAGATGAATTTTAAGGGGTATACCACAACCTTTGAATGATCCTACCACAGAAGTATAATAAGACAAGCAGCTTCCTGAGATAACTGAACTGATAACCCTGGAAGAAATCAAATCCTGACATAGCAGCAAGAGGATAATTTCTTAGTGAGACTAAGAGCTTAAAGATCTCTTTCTTCCAATTTTATGTCCGTGTCTTCTGTGTTCTCTCTCTAACATCTTCCCATCAGGAAAGAAACTGTAGTTCTATAGTTAGGTTTTTATGGTTTAAATTGGTTGCTTAAGTCTTACAGTTTCTAAAAAAAAAATACAAATCTCACTCTTGTGGGCATCCTCAGCTGAGAAGCCTGATTTTGCTGTTTTTTGAAGGAGAAACATAACTGGAAGCTTACCTGAATTAAAATCACTGAATTTGATGCTATGTATGGAAGAGTCTCACTTTTTTGCACTTAGTTTCCTTCACAAAGATCCTGGGAACATCTTTTGAAGCTGTTCTCATTCACTTCTCTCATATAGGCTTGATATTAGATGTATATAGGAGGGTGTGTTCCGTCTTTCAGTGGAATATTCTACCCTGATGTTAAATAATCTATTTTGATATGAAGGTTATGGCAGTCCATTCCAGGAACTGCCACCAGCTTTTTTTTCCTGACCTGAAATCTTATTTTGACAGGTTTCCTATAATATGACCTGTTAGTATTATCCTATCTGTTATCCTACTATTACTGTCAAAGAAATTGTTGCTGACCGAATGTTCTCTAAAACACTCTAATGACAGAAAAAGCAGAAATAGTACGTTATATGAAGCAGTCATGCAAAATTGTCATAAACATTTACTAACACCGACATAAAAATGACTTGCTCAGTCTCAGTAAAGTGGTCATCAAAGATGTAAAAGTCAGTAGTATTTTGCCTAGGAAAGGGCTTATGTGAGATGAAATTGGTATGAATATTTGGTCTCTCAAAAGCAGAGTGAACACAGGAAATTAATATCAAAATGTAAATCTAACAGGACATTTTACTTCTGAAGTTTCTTTACAAACAAATTTTTTGCAATGATAGTTATTGAGCATCCTAGCACACAGTACACATAAAGAGAGAAAGGACTTGTTCAAGACCACAGAATTTGTCCACCTTCTTCATGTTGTCTACACAATAATAGTTGTGGCAATAATTGTCCATAGTAATTATGATAGGTTTGATCTAGCTTTCTTCCATGCCATAAAAAGCAGGCATGGAAGGAAACAAGGCACACGTGGGCTCCAACACAAGATGGCACAAGCTGATCAGCACCCACCAACTGGTGCACCGGTGCTCTATCAAGTAGAGCTTTAGTTTCTTTTCCTGTCTGTGGGATCACAGCATTTCTTTAAAGCACGCACTATTTAATTTAAAAAACCCAACAAGCTGGTACTTAATTGTCTTCGGCATTCTTGCAAATACTATCATCAGTATCACAGAGTGGACTGGAAAAAAACCCCAAAACTTCAGAAGGATGTTGTAAATATTAAAATTAAATCAGATGTCAACTCATATTTGCAGAGATGGAAAAATAGCCCCAAACATATTTACCCTTCCCTAGTCCTAGCTCCTAAATAAAAATAAAGGAGTCTTAACTCCTACTAGAAAAATAAAAAAACTCAAAATGTTAATAGAATAGCCCAGATAAATCAAACAGGTATATTACTGTTGCATTTGATTTCATTTACGTGTTGACACAGTACAAATAAATAACAGGACAATTTCTAGACCTATGAAACTGAGAAAAAGATTGAAAGTGCATAACTGGTAGATGGTTTACCATGATCTATCTTGGGCATTATGGGTCTTTTTAATTTTTTTGCACGCTCTAACTTGGTTAGAATTGACTGTATCCTTTACTTTCTGCTCTTTTTGTTTGGGTTTGGTTTCTTTATGTTTTTTATCTACACCACTCATATGCACAAATAGTCCCATTTTCGTAACCACTTCTAGAGCCTGAAATTTTTAATCTCTGGACAGAGTGAAAAAAAAAACTCCAGGTGTCTAAAATTTGTCTTATACTCTCATTGTTTTCTTTTTTTTTTTTTTTCCCTCAGCCATAGTTTTTCTTAACTTTGACCCTGTTCTGTTATTTAAAGCAAGTATGAGAAGTTTTTATTACTGATAAGAGTACTTGCTGCACAATTAGGACTGGTACATTTGAATTGTGTACAGAGTATGTAAAAGATGTTAGGTCATTAGCATTTCTAAGCTGTGGTATTTGATAAAGATAACAGGATAGTGGATGTGCAGACGGATAAAAAGGTGAGAAAACAAGTTGATCCAAAGCATATTTCCTGACGTGTCCTTTTCATACCTGCATTGCACATTCTTGTGATAGGTATACCTTAAAATAACCATACCCACTGAGTCAAGGGTAGACATGAGGAACCAACCCTGTTTCTGATTTATCCTTTTTACACAGTGCTACTGTTGTACAACACATTGCTGATGACTGTCCCCTTTCTCATCTTCTTTGGGATTTTTCATTGATCTCATCAGTAGTTGAGATGAGATGTTACTCCATTTGCAGCAACAATTCGAGAAGTTAGACCAATTCTCAAATACAATGCTTCTTTTAAAATTAAAATGCCTTTTCTCTGGAAAGTCGCAGTGTGTGTAAGATAAGCACTTTATTAGCAGCTAGAGCAAAGTTAGTAGGTAAACTATTACACCTGTGAAAACTATAGCAGAAGGACAGTGTTTATGTGGATATTTGCAAAAACTACATAAAAGAATAATCAGCTGGACATATATGGTCTAATGAGAAACCAAGAGAGTTACATGTAAGACTTTAGTGGTACAGGGAGGAAATCTGTGCTGAGAACTGTCCAAATATAGTGTTTAAACTTCACACTCTGCTCTGATAATGACTGAAGTTTGAGTATCTATTTTATGGACTAAGCAATTTACTAACCAAATTTGCACCTGGTGATATATGTATGACAGATGGTAACCCATACGACATAAATGGCATTCTATGTAAGGAACTGATTTAATTTTGAAAGTGATGTTGAGCCTATGGCCTCTAATTTGAGCCAAACCAGTGGTCACCAGACCCATGCTGACTTTGTGGATATTAAGTGGACAGCTACCAGCTACAACAAGATGCAGTTGATGTAGATAGTAATATATCCAGGAGATACCTGGGAGGAAGCAGGTGCTCGTATTGTTTCAGACCATTACTTCACAATGACACCACATTTCCCCCACATTGCCTGCTGCAGTTTTATGCAAGTGCACAGCAGATGCTGTGACATTGCATCATGTGCAGGAGAAGCCATGCTTATGCCAGTAATTAACCTATACCCTCCTGTGAAATACACCGCTTACCCTTGATGGACCACGAAGGAATGAGGAGCACACAACAAACTAAAAACAATGGTTTGGTTCTGTAGATGCACATGCAAGGAAAAACACAGGAGTTAACTTGTCTCCTTGAGTGTCTTGCCCACAGAACTCAGTCCAGAGGACATCACTTCCCCAGTTTGCATAGAAATAGCAGCAGACTGTCCAGGAGTATCAGAAGCATGTCTTCCCCAAAGTATGCCAAGATGTCCTGGAGAAAATGAAATCAAACCAAGCACCATGGGGCAATATCTTGGTTAACTGTCTGCCAAAATGTGTTGCAAATTGCAGTCTATCCATCACTGGATAATTCCCATCTTAGTAACAGTAGGATATCTTACTTTTTTTAATGTCAACGATCCATTTCATCTTTTCTGGTACTTTGAATCAGGCTATGATAGTCAGAAAAGACAGATTTCTTTAAAGAATAAAGCTGAGGAATTCCAACTCAATTGTGGGTTGACATTGCATTCACAAATTCAGTCCAGTGTGTATGTAAGATGGGACTGACCAACTGTTTTATTATTTGTGCATATGTCTGCATGGATAAAAGATGTTCAGAACTATTTAATGTATTAGTCTGTTAAATAATGAAGATGTGTTTGTGCTCACTAAATTTGATAGATTACTTATTGATTTGCATTGTCTTTTTATATTGTAAAGAAGTCTGGAAAAATATAATTATTTTAACTTCAGTTAAACTGAGAGACATCTGCTGTACATTTCCCCTAAACTTATGAATTTTCTTGTGCTGGGTTTCATTCCATTAATATCATCAAAACAATCTGCAAACATATTGCACCTAGCTACTTCCTAAACTGCAAAATAATCTTTTTTCTAGATCAAAACCTCCTCTTCTGCAGCAATGACACAAATATTTTTCTGGTAACTGTCTCTATGTTATAATTTGTGTGAATCTCTGGTCCAAATAAACGATTTCTCCTAGAGTTTTATTTCATCAATTAATGTTCCCATAACTTTTATGGATAATTTACAGTTTATCTGTTTTGGAGAGGGTCTGTGACTGGGGGAGGGTTAATACAAAATTAAATATCTATTTTATGGGCTATTCGTCCTCACCGATTACTCACTTGCCACTGGGAAAGTAAGGTTCATAGCTGATAAATATAAAGGTATGTTTTATTTCCCTTCTTTCAGTCCTCCAAGCACATGATTCTCTTCTTTACCTTCTTTAGGTTGCTCAGCTAACCTCCATCACATGGTGAGAAAGTGCTTATCAGTGTAGAACATGCACGAGGAATTATGTGGGCATAGCATCTAGGAACCAATGGAAAATGACAGAGCTTGCAGGATGCCATAATACACTAGGATTTAGCACTAGGTTCAGTAAAAATGTGGGAAAAGACCCCAAAAATAACCTTAATTAGAAAAATAAGGGGACATCTTTCTGGAGGACATAGATCTGCCTACATAAAAGAAGGAAGATCAGAAAAAAAATTTCAATGAACCATGAGGAAATGCAGTTTTTTGTTTGTGAAATTGAATTAAATAAATATTGAGGATTTAAAAAGATGTATAGATTGATGTTATCAACAGATAAATATTTCACTCTCTTATTGACACTGGGAAATGAAGAGGAATAAAAGTAATTAAAATATTTTCTGGAAAATTAATAGTAATATGAAAACTATGGTTTTGACAAGTTAATGAATTCAACAGAAAATTCCAGGGAAACTGTGATAAAAACCTTACCTTAATATCAGACCTGTAAAGGAATTGAATGCTGCACATAGCAGTTTTTGATTTTTCATCCATACCACTATAGTGTGTAAATACTTTTCTACTTTTTACAGACTAATTCTTCCAATAAATGTGTTGAAGTGGAGAACTGTAATCATTCATTTTGCATGTGATTACAAACTTTTTTGATGAAGTTCATAATGAACTTTTCATGGCATAATTCGTTTTGTCTTCTAAGCCTCAATTCGGTGATTTTCCTCATTGCATAGAAATAAAGGAAATCTACATTAAAAATATTAAACAACCATTTCCTTGGGGAATACATTAAAAAATGCCATTTACTTCAACAAAACAACTATTTCTCTATTCTGTGTATTTCTCAGGTCATCAAATATAAAATGAAGTTATGTTAGTTTTGAGTTCATTATTTAAAATTATACATATTTTCAGCTACAGTGCATTTTGTGCATTTGAATACATTTGAGTTCAAATTAAATTTGTAACACTGTTTATGCCCTCAATAACTTTTTCTGAATTCAGTGAATTCACATCAAAATAGATTTCTATCCGAATACAATTACATAAAGAAAATATATTTTCCAAAATGTTTTAGGCGTAAGAGTGTATATAGCGCTCTCAATTTCTTGAAACTTCAGAAATGGAAGATTTGAAGGTAGAATTTAAAACTGTTTCCTATTACAAGACTCATAAAGGATATTTGTGCTTGCAATAACAACTCCACAACATATAGCAATATAATTTTTAATCTTTCAGTAAATCTTACCATTTTCTTAAGAGTGCATGTTGTACAATTTATTTAGAGAGAATCTGATTAATTTTATTCATAGAATTAAAAACATGAAGTGGGCACCTGAAACATAGCATGTGATGCCAAATTGAGTATATTGTCTCTATGATTTGCCAATTTCTGATTCTAGAGAAGATATAATTTATGATCAACTAATTACCCACCAAATCTTTTGTGGAAACACATCAATTAATGAACAACACCATAAACATTAGTAAATATAACAGTTACCTTCTTAATTGCAACACTGAAGCAGAGAAAACTTCTAAAAAATTCCTCAAAAAAGGCTAAATAGTATTCACTAAGTATATTCAGGAACCCAACACTTCAGTTCTTTTAGTTTTGTAAGGATGCTAGGTAATCTTCAATTTTCAAACTCTTCTTGGCAGGTGTGAAGTGTAATATGAGCTCTAAGACCAAATGACAAGTTTTGTACAACATTTTTCCCTCACAAGACTGGGCTATGGGTGGTGGGAGCCATCTCTGCTGCAGTGTGGGGGTGACATGTGACAAGGTCTGCGAGCCACCTGCCCGTTGGCCTCTCCGTGCCTGTCTGGCTTCCCCAGGGCTGTGGCTGACACTGGTTCCCAGCACTGCTCCTGCCCTCCTCTCCCTCCTCGGGAGCTGTGGGACCACGTCCCATCTCTGTGATGTTCTTGTCCTGCCAGATGTGCCATGACCCACGGCTACTGGCTCACCTCCCTCAAGGGGCCACGAGCCCTCCCTGCTCCCTGACACACACAGCCCGGCGGGATTTGAGCACAAATATTTAGCCCCATGGTGATCATGTATGATGATCCATCTGCGATCATCCGCTGAAACACAGAAAATCGCAGAGCATGCCTGATACATGAAGTGTCTTCTGTTAATTTAAAACACACTGGCGAAGTCTGAGCCCTTTGGTTACAATGTATTTCTTACGTTTCAGTTAATCCTAATGCAATCTCAGTGCTGTATTGAAAATAATGAGGCAGGTACTAGATAGATATTCCCCTTCCATTATGTAACAATGAACTATTACCAAAAGTATGTTAACATTTCTATGGATTGAGACATCAGTGATAATAGGGAAAAAGACACTCTTTTCAATACATTCTGTAACTCTATAGTATTTTTTTCAATGGAAATAAGGGGCAATACATTTTCTGAAATAACAGAGCTCTTACACATTATTTAAGAACTATTCTCACAAAGCAGCAGCGTCTAATTTGCTGTCACAATTAGTTGATCTATATGAGCAGCTACTGATAATATTGTGCTTTTACAGAAGCCACTTCATTTTCTTCTGTAATTCACATTTCTTGGAAGTGACTTAAAAGTTATTTTCTTAGAAATTCTGATGGAATTATTTTATGATGGACTCCATTTGCATCCTGTCTTTTTTGACTATGAGCCACTGAGAATTTTCTCCTGAAAGAAAAAAAGACAAAAACTTCTTTCTAGTTATATAGATCCTATTTCCATCAATTCATGAGAAATGATTTCTCCATTTTTTCTCTGAAACTCTGAAGTACTTATGTCTAGATTTCCAGAAGGGGTGTTACTGTTGGAGATGTGACAATCAAATTCCTCTATGGATGCAATTCAGTGCAAAATAAGCAGTATCTTGATGTTGCTTTATGTAGTGATCATGCCAGCACTCCAGCCCACACTGGGCAAGGGCTGTTTCATGCATCAGAACTTCACAATGGCTACAGAAATTAGCCTCACATAAGCAAGGGCCAATTCTTAAGAAGAATTTCACTTCTCAATAAAATATATGAGTTCTTTCAAATCTAGGAATTTTATTTTTATTGCTTTCTTTCTGTATTTTTTGTATAGGCATTCTGCAGAAGGCACAGCAGAAAGATAGAGTTTATTCCTTTTATAGGTACCGGAAATGTTCATAAACTGCTTTTCCACATCCAGCAGGCTCCATAACCTTAATTTGCAGTGTCTCAGTGAACAGAAATTCATTAAATTGCTCATTCTCCAAGTAGTGACAACTGTAGTGCCAACAGTCATCCCTAGATAATGTCAAAATATTGAAGAAATAAATTACACCAGTAAGCAAACAGCAAGGTTTGAAGATCATACGCCCCGTGCAGCATTTTTAAAAGAAATCACCATTCTTTTTCCCTTCAAAATCATGGTGTTCACATTTACTATCTTTTTACTTACATCTGTCAAAAGCACAACGGTTTCTAAGGAGAATTTAATCAGTGAAAACAGAATAATATTAGCCATTTATTAATAACAGGGAAGACTAGGAAAATAATATGTTCAAGACAGACTGTGGCTTAGCAAAGCAGGTACCACCACTGAGTGCCAGCTCTGTAAGACACCAATGCCAATTTGTGGGAGGTAGTTTTTCAGTAGCAGCATCTGGCTTTTTGGCAGACTCTCCAGACTGTTTCACTGACAGTTTCTCTTCCCTCTAAGTTGGTCACTTGGCTATGTCATTTGCTGGGTGAGTAGTCTGCTTTGTTCCAAAAAGTAAGGTTTATATCACCTCTCCTCCTGATTCTTGGCTCTTCTAGTGTGATTTTTGACTGCATACCTGCTTGATAGCAACTTAGTCTGTGGGTATTATTGCTAGTATCAGCAGGATTAGTCAGAAAGTTGTGCTGAAGAGATTTGTCAGCACAGTGCCATCATTCCAGAAAATCCTTTTTATAAAGGCAGAGATTATATCATCAAAAGGGTTCTTTAGGGGTAGAGCTTTACTGAATAAAGGAATATTTTCCCAAACGAAAGAAAATGCTGTATCAACCACAGGGTTTTACTTAAATTTTGGATTTTGGTTTGGTTTGGTTTGAGATTTTTTTGCATGTGGACTTGCACCTCTACTGTAGCATTTTCCAGGGTAAATACAGTGCTTCAGGGTTTCTGCCAGCACACCCAAGAATCCAAACAGGTGCACTTAAAAATACTTTTAAACATAGAATAACACACAATTTAAGGAAACAAGGAAAGTACAGTTCTAAAGGAACCACTTGTTCATTGAAGAATAAGAAGATATTGTACACTGTACAAAAATCTCTGTTAGATACCCCTGTCCACACTACAGAGACATATGAAGTACTTAGATTCTGTTATTTTGAGCTTCTGGAATACTTTTCTCCAGCTTCAAACAAATAAAGCAAACATATCATAGTAAAATTTCATTAATTACTTTTCTTCTGTATTTAATTATTAGATATATCCATTTCTAGATGATACAGAAATAAATTTGGTTTTAAAATGAATGTCATTTTTTTAAAGCTTTGAATTATTTTTATTTGTTGGACTACTATTTGCAGAAGTTTAAGAATGTATTTATCAATTTAATAAGAAATTGTTTGCAAAAATATTCTAGGAGTACTTTTAGCATGTGAACTATTGAAGGAGCTGGTTCCTAGAGTGTACTCAGCCAGCTTGTCTGGACTGTACATTTGACAAGTTGGATCAGATGATCCTTGGGGTCCCTTCCAAACTGGTATTCCATGATTTTCCATGACAGTACATCCATTAAATGTGTGTTGTCATATTTAGCTCTTGGCTCTGTTTGTGAAAAGAACAAAAGAGAGATAATGATAACTGGAATTTGTAATAGAAGGATTTATTTCCACTTTTATGTTTACACATGTAAATTATATGGCTATTGCCCCTAATACTAATCTCAAAAAATATTCTGGAGATCTCTCATATACTGATTCTGGCACTGTGATTAAATTAACAGAATGCTAAAAATCATGTTGGTTTTGTTTCAAAATGCTAACTTGCACCCAGTCTCAGCTCCACCATTATAAATAGGTGTTAAGATGGTCTGAAAAGCAGCCTTTTAAAATGCATGCTAAATCATTCTATATTCCAACAGAAAACAGTTTTAGAAAACCCCACAAGTTTTAGAAATTTTTAATTTTTATTGTTTTAATGTATCTTTAATATTAAAATATAAATTTTATTATTAAAAATCTCTAGTATTTTTAATATAGAAATTCTTTTTTTTTTTTTTTTGTAGCACAGAAAGACAAGACAGTTTTGCCACATCACAAATGATAACAATCTCTAACTTTGTAGTGCCTTAGGGCTCTTTCTTCAAGCAACTAATTTATGCAATTGCAGATTAGAAATACTTAATTCTTTTTAGAATGACTGACAAGCTGTGGACTTTATTCTGCAGAATATATTATAAAATCCTATGCTGTGAAATGCAATTGGGAAAATTTGATGCTAGTAGTACTTTATAGATGTATTTAGAAATTAAAATTATTCATGAAAAAATATTTTTGAGATTAAAAAAGGGGGCTTATTCTCCATTTATTGCTGTCAATCTTATAGTGGATCAATGGATGTCAGCTCTTTCAAATCAATGCTGGCATGGAATTTGACAGAAAGTGTGCCTAGGAAAGTTTAACTTCAAATTAAGAGCCTAAAGAGTGACACAGAGATATCCATTTAAATATCATATAAATATACACTAAAAGCAAGAACAAAAATTCCCACCAAGGGTAAAAATTCCCACCAAAATAGAACATGCTTATTGATCACAATACTTCAGCATGGGTGTACATCAGGGGATAAAAAAGGAAAGCAAACCAGAACGGTCTTCTGGAAAAGTAAATCAGACATGTATATACAATTAACATTGTAGATGAGGTTTTCAGTCTCTCTACGATGTTCTGAAGATTTTCTGGGAGACAGGCAAAACAAAATAAAATATAATTTGCATTCAGCAATTTTAAGGTAGATGAGAGTGTTCATGTCATCTGTGACTGCCCAACTTGACATTCAAGAAGATGGAAAAATAGGCGCTTCAAAATTTTTTGGGATTTTGCTTGTTGAAATCACGAACATTAATGGAAAACAACAGAAGACAATGAAATTGAGGACAAAACTACATATTATTATTACTAGAAGGACCAAAATACTATGAAGAGATTATGGCTCTATGTTCCACTGTATGTGATCACTTCAGAACAGGTATGAGGCCCTGGATCTAGAGGATCAGCCAGATGACATAGAAGAGAATGATCTGTCCAGGGAGCCTCCCAATTATGCTTCATCTGTCAGACGGATCGCCACCTCTAACATTAAAAAGAAAAGAAGGGTAGTTGTGGTGGGTGACTCTCTTCTGAGGGGAACAGAGGGCCCCATTTGTCGACCGGACCCATCCCACAGGGAGATCTGCTGCCTCCCTGGGGCCCGGGTACAGGATATTACTGAGAGACTACCTGGGCTGACTCGGCCCTCTGATTATTACCCACTGCTAATACTCCAGGCTGGCAGTGATGAGATTGAAAAGAGGAGCATCAGGGCAATTAAAAGGGACTTCAGTGCATTGGGTCAAGTGGTTGATAGGGCAGGAGCACAGGTAGTGTTCTGCTCAGTCCTTTTGGTGGCAGATAAAAACTATGCAAGGAATAGGAAAGTCCACATTATCAACAAGCGGTTCAAGGGTTGGTGTCATCACCAGAATTTTGGGTTCTTTGATCATGGGGAAACTTTTTCGGCACCTGGTCTGCTGGAACTGGATGGGCTTCAGCTCTCTGTTAAGGGCAGAAGGTTTTTAGTCCATGAGCTGGCTGAACTCGTTGAAAGGGCTTTAAACTAGGTTCAAAGGGGGAAGGGGAGGCAGCTGGGCTCTCTGGAAGCAGGCCCAAGGATCGTAAGCCAGAGTTGAGGGTGAAATCAGCAGCCCAGCTGAAGTGCATATATACTAATGCACGCAGCCTGGGTAACAAGCAAGAGGGGCTGGAAGCCGTGGTACAGCAGCAAAGCTATGACGTAGTTGCCATCAGGGAAATGTGGTGGGATGACTCGCATAGCTGGAGCACTGCTCTGGATGGCTACAAGCTCTTCAGAAGAGACAGGAAAGGGAGAAGAGGTGGGGGGGTGGCCCTTTATATTAGGGAGACTTTTGATGTCATGGGCGTTGAAACGGATGACGATGAAGTTGAATGCCTATGGGTAAGAATTAAGGGGGAGGCCAACAAGGCTAACATCCTACTGGGAGTTTGTTATCATCCACCCAACCAGGAAGAAGAGGTGGACAACTTATTCTATAAGCAGCTAGAGAATGTTTCAGGGTCACCAGCCCTTGTTCTTGTAGGTGATTTTAACCTACCAGACATCTGCTGGGAACTTAATACAGCAGAAAAGAGGCAGTCCAGGAAGTTCTTGGAGTGGGTGGAGGACAATTTTCTGTTGCAGCTGGTGAGCGAACTCACTGGGGGAGGCACTATGTTAGACCTGTTGTTTGCTAATAGAGATGGGCTGGTGGGAGATGTGGTGGTCGGAGGTTGCTTGGGGCAAAGTGATCATGAAATTATGGAGTTCTCAATATTTGGTGAAATGAGGATGAACATCAATAAGACTCCTACACTGGACTTCAGGAGGGCAGACTTTGGCCTGTTTAGGAGACTTGTTCAGAGAGTTCCGTGGGAAACAGCCCTTAAAAACA